>PVKA01001495.1:76863-145420 GCA_004027165.1 Ctenomys sociabilis
GAGAGGGAAAGGAAAGAAACGACAAGGAAAAAAAAAAAAAAAAAAAAAAAAAAAAGAAAGAAAGAAAAAATGGAAACCAAGCTTTTGTAAATAAGGAAAGGAAGAAGGATTAAAAAGGGGGGAGGGGAATAGGACAAAAAGCAGCAAGATATATTAAATATAGGCACAAATCCCCTATGATGAATGTTATCATTACCTATATTTAAATGTACCAATAATAAAAAGATTAAGGAAAAAAAATGTAAAGCCAGCCTGGGCAACTTAATAAGACACTGCCTCAAAATTAAAAAAAGGACTCTGGATATAGGTATGTAGTAGAGCACTTGTTTAGCATATGAGGTCCTGAGTTCAAACCCCAGAACTACAAAGAAAAAAAAAAGTCTGGACCCAAAGAAAAGACCAAAACCAAAATGCAACCACAGCCTGGACTTGTGAAGCAGTGTCTGGCCTGCTTCTGATGCTGGCCCATGCCCTGCTAGCCACAGAATGAGAGACAGGGTGGAAGGGGGGGTCCCCAGTCTAGAGGAGATAGCCAGAAGAGCAAGGTTGGGGGTGCTTGGGTAAGCCCCTGCAATTCTCAGAATCGAGTCTCTGTACAGTAGGAAGTAGTCAGAAAGACCTGCTAACTGACTTTTACTGCCACAAGGAGGAAGGATAATGACTAAGCCTCAATCTGTCCCATCCTTGGTCAAGTACAGGCACCTTCCACGAGAAACATCACCAAGTCTGATTGAAGGTCCAAGTACCCAGAAAGAAAGGGCTCAGGTGGGTACAGGGTGAAGTGCAGGACCTCCACAAGGCTGGGATGAGGAGAGAAGGTGAATCTGCAAATTAACCCTTCTTCTATCTCCCCCTTCCAGGCCCTGAGCTATTTCCACCTCTTAGTTGGGGATGGAAATAACTCGGGCTCAGCCCCTGGAGACCAAGATAGCTATTTTCATCAGCCCTAAGAAGTACAGTTCCAGTCATTTCACAGAAGCCTGAGGGACACTCTGATCCCCAGCCTCAACTCTAAGCAAACCAGTGGCAGTGGCCAGAGACAGAAGGGGGACTTGGAAAAAATGGTGAGAGGGAGGCCAAGAGATGGTAGAGCAGCTGTTCAAGGTCATTCCATCTGTCTGCCACCACAGCAAGTGGGTGGATATGGGGAAAAGTCCCTAGAGTGATGGCAAAGAGGCAAATGGGGGCCTCTCAGGTAGTGTGAACGTCATACATTATCCCTGTCACCCCTAAGCTGTGCTGCTAACTCCACTCTTCAGAGCCAGGTAGACACTCCCAAGGCCAGGTGCAGAGATCTAGACATACGTACACACACACACACACCACACTCAGAACTCAATGGGGGCATCCGCTAAGGCCTATGCCTGCCAGTCCACACGTAAGCCATAAGCAGTTATTTGGAAGGTGGTGATCCTCTCCAACCACCTCACAGGGTCAAAAGACCTGAGTTCCAGTCCCGGCCCTTTCCTGACTCCCATGACCTTGGGAAAGCCATGATGCTCCTCTGAACCTGAATTTGTTTGAAACAGTTACATTACAGAACTGCTGTGAGGATACAACACTACAGTACATCACAGAGTATATAGAACAGAGCCTGGCCCTATGCCTGCCCATCCCCCCAGAAGGCAATCAACACTTTCAGAAGATAACAGCAGAAGACAAAACTTCCAGATCCTACATCCAGCAGGTGCCACACTCCTGCCACTGCCACCTCCTGGGCTAGGAAGTCCAATTTCCACAGCCCCCACAAGAATCCCTCTTGTTAGAGCAAGGCCCTCAGAGGGGTTTTGCGAGATGGGGAAGGGACCCTGAGTCACTTCTCCAGCAAGAATTGGCCTCCCTGACCAGACCAGATGCCTCTCCTCGGGGAACAGGTCAATACCCCCTAGAAAGTAGGAAGCCAAAGAAACGGGGACCCATGGTATTCCTGGATCCATTTTGGGATCAAGGACATCTCCTTGACCAGTTTTAGAGAGTTGCTTCCAAACCTTACACTAACATCTGGGTGCTGCCCCTGGGCTACAAGGTACCCAACATAGCTGCCACCAACCCCCACTGCAGTCTTCTTGCCTGAAGAGAAGGAAGGAAGAACAGAGGCAGATGACCCAAAAACAATAGAGGATCCGAAGTGATGATTCACAGTCCATTCACAGCCCGCCACCTCAGTGTGAGGAAAGGGAGACTGAGGTCTGATAGCACCTCAAGCTGACAAGCCTAGTCACTAAGGACTTCTGTGTGTTTGCAAGGTGAGTGAGTGTACCTCAGGGGCCCTCAACTGGGATGCCACCAGCCTTGGTCCCTGTCCCTCTGCCAGGGCACATCCTCAGGGTGCCTTCTTGGAGACTGTCCTGGCGACCGTCGTCCCCAAGACTCCCAACTTCCTTGTCCTCCTACCTGCTGGAAAAGGTCTGCGGTCACCCTACTTTTGGCTCTTACTATCTCACAGCACAAACACACTGACATTACCTGACCTCACGCACAGGCCACAGCTCATTCTCAGCTGCCAGGGTTCTTCCTCTCAATTTCACATTCCCAGTAACGAGTGGTCCTGGCCCTGCTCAGGCCACTACATTGACCCCAGTGACCCAGGGTCTCTCACACACAAACACACGCACACACTCTGCCTGCCTCAGTCACACAGAACCCCTCTGTCACCCGCTCGGCTCCGCGTCACCACCCAGTGTCCCGGCCACACGTTTGCCTGAGCCAAGCGCCTCACGCGCCGTGTCACCCACAGTCACGGGCTGACACCGTCCAGACGCCCCCCCGCCCCGCCTCCGCCCGAAGCGCCGCTGCCCCGTCCTGCATCCCTTCCTGGTCTCGGCCCAAGTTTCCCGGCCCGGGGGCTGCTCTGGACTCGGCCCTCCCTTCACACTGCAAGTACCGCTGCTTCCCGGCCGCGCACCTTCTGTCAGACACTGCGCAGGGCCGGGCCGTAGTCGCGGCGCGGGACACGCAGACCCCGCACGGGGCTCCTAAGCCGGCGAGGCGGGGCGCGGGGGACGCCTGGACGGGGCGCGGGCAGGGGGCGTGCGCGCCGGGTCGCTGCATCCGCCGCGCGAGCTAACTTCCTCAGAGACTGGAAGGCAGGGGCGCACGGAAGCCAGGTTGAGGGCCCCGCGCGCCCCTCTTACCTGGACGCGGCGCTTCCAGGTAGACCCCCCGTCCGACGCTCCCCCCCTAGGCCGAGCAGAGCCAGCGCAACCGCGGCAGGGCAGCCTGCGCGCCTTTTGAATGAATCGCCAGCCCGGCCGGGCGGCACGCGACCCCGCCCCTCGCGTCACCGCTGCCGGCACCGCCCCCTACGTCAGAGCCCCGGCGTGCAGCCCCCGGCCCCGCCCCCCTCCGCGGAGCGGCGCAGGGCCTCGCGCTCCGGCCAGGCCAAGCTGCTGTAGGTCGCCACCTGTCGATCCCCCCAGGAACTGCAGAGCCACTCGGTAGGCGGGAGCGCGGCTCAGGGGCATCCCTTGGACAGACCCCTACAGAGATCTGCACCTAGGCAAGAGTTGCACAATACGGAGACATGAGTCTTACTGGGTTCAGAGGCGCACACCTGTTGTTCCAGCGATTCGGAACGCCGAGGCAACAGGATCACTGAGATAAGAATTAGGAGACTTGTGGACAACTTTATGTCTCAAAATCTTACAAAGGGCAGGGGATATAGGTCAGTAGTCCAGAGCCTCTGGAGTCAATCCCCTCTACTGAATGGCGGCAGGAAGACCTCGGAGTTTTGGATTTGCTTGGATCCCACCACCTGTAAATGAGTGGCCAGAGGTTCATCTAGCTGGCAAGAAATAAAAGGTCCTGTGAAGGATGTTTACTATAAAAGAAGCCATCCGTTGGGCTCCTGTATATCCTTCGGGTCTACACCAAATCCCCACCCGTCTCTGCTAGGATAGTTAGTTCTTACCTCCAGCAAGACAGGTGACACACTCCTTTCTCTCCCACTGGGCAGGGGAAATAGCTCAGCAGCATAAGAACTTGCCTGGCAAGCATAAGGTGCCGAGTTGGATTCCCTGTACCAAAAATAAAATAAAGGCAAGTCCTTCCACCAGAGTGCCAAGCTGGGCAGCAGCTGGAGGCACAAATTGTCCAAGCCTAGGCCACTATTCACATTTTATACCCAGTTCTGTGAACTGTGCCCCTGTTCAAAGGAGTATGCCAGAGACAGCAGCTCACTAACGACTGTCCCTGACTCAGTACCATTCACAGAGCTCTCTCAGCAGGAAAGGCTTACTGCTGGGGACAGAGACCTAGCTTCAGTCAAGATAACCATGGCCTCTGAAGGGAGGAGTAAGTCTTTTGGGGACAGATGAACTAGGGCAGGGGTTTTAAAAAGTCATAGAATCTGAGCCACATCAGGGACAGGAAAGGTCAGGCTCCCAAGGTCCAGGAAATTCCAGAAGAACCAGACACCTGTGTGGGTAGGGAAGGAGGGAGGGTAGGAGTTTCCATTTTCCCAGACAGAGCCCAGCTTGTGGGAGAAGGGAACTCCAGGTTACTGATGTCAGTGTTTCAGTCCCTTCTTGTCAATGGGGGCAACCAGCAGCAGGCTTGGAGTATAGATTATTCCCAAGCCCCACCTCCTACTTTATGAAGGAAGCCTTGGGAGAGCCAACACTGGAGCCCATTTCCAAATTCTGGGGTCAAACATGACATTTCAGACACCACTTAATAAACCAAGCAGGCATAACCTTTTTGTTCAAAGAGCACTGGCAACTAATCAGACATTCTAAAGGGGCTCCAAGCCCATCCCTACTACCACCCCTGGGGCTCTGTGATTGAATCCCCGCAGTTTAGTTGCCCACCTGAACGCTAGGATGCTAAGACTTGTTGCCTCAAGGTCATTCTAGTTCCCTATGGGAGGAGGCTCCCTGGCCATTCTAGCTCCACAGGGCAGGTCACAGAGCCACAGCCTGCACACTTGCCACCCCCGCACTCCTCAGGCTATAAAGGAGCCTAACTATTATTTACTGCAGTAGGATGGGCCACATCCTCCTCCCACTGACTCTGATTCCTGAGTCCATGCGAGAAGTGATCCTCTCTGAGTGCCAGCAAACATCTGTAAGGATACAAAAGTAGGGGTGGAGGTCACAGTAGAGATTCAGGCTAGCTTCTTATGGGTCTCAGAGAGCCCCAGAACAAAGGACTCAGAATCACAGGCTTTCTAACATCCTGGCATATCAGGTGGACCCACAAAATCTTCAGAGACTATCTTGTTGAATTTCACACAGCATAGCTAGGGAAGAGCCCAAAAAAGGCCTGCACTGCCACAACTCATTATAGGTGACACGGTATAAGCCCACAAGAAACTGAGATGAGCCATGGTGGTGACCCAGAGGCAGGTGCCATGGGAGTTGGGGTGCTTGTAAGGAATCTGAGTGGATGACTGCTTTAGGGAGAGTAGGACACCTACTACTGGCTGTACCAGATGCAAAATAGAAAGAGTCCTGATATCCATGGGGTACTGGTTCCAGGACCCCTACAAACACCAAAATTTGTGATACTCAAGTCTCTTATATAAAATGGCATAATCTTACATGTAACCTATACATATGCTCTTCTAAACTTTAAATCAGAGCTGGGGATATAGCTCAGTGGCATAAACACCCTGCCTGGCAAGCTCAAGGTCCTGAGTTCGATCCCTGGTACAGCAATAAATAAATAAATAAATAAATAAACTTTAAATCACTTGCCAGGAACTTAGTTCAGTGGCACAGTATACTTGACAAGCATGAGGTCCTGACTTTGTTTCCTGGTAGCCCAAAACAAACAAACACCTTTAATTTTAGGTTACTTATAATATCTAAAGTAATATAAATGCTACATAAATACTACATTGTTTACAAGGAAAAAACCTATGCCTGTCTGGGACAGACACAACTATCATAAATCTAACTAAATGGTTGGTTGAATCTGTAGATGCAGAGGTCATGGATACCAAAGACACAAGGCTAGAAGAACAAGAGGCCCAGACTTAGATTTCAGTGTTCTGATCTGGCAGGTCAAGTCCTGCTCCTCCTGAAGGTGTACTTGTGATAGATACTGTGTTTGTGCCTTAGCTCCCTGGGGAAGGGCTCAGTCTAGGGAGGACTGGGTGGGGGTCAACCTGTGGTCAGGGCAGGAGCTGAGCTATTATCTGGATCCAAAGCCCAGGTTCAGCCTGCATTCAGCCAGTTCTGCCTGCATGTTCCAGCCTGCGAGGTCTAGAGTCCTACTGGGGTTGGAATCTGAACTCTGGAGCCCCTCTGGCCTCAATGGGTTCCTATGCCCTCAGTCATACCTTCCTGAGCCTGGTCCTCTTGGATCACTTGGCTGATGCTCAGGAAGGCAGGGTTAAGGGTTTCTTGGGTCTATGGTGGATCTGAAAAAGAAGCCCAGAGCCACCAATTGCAAGTGACAGAGAGGTTCCTGGGGACTGCCCAGGTTGTACCAGTAGTCCGGTAGCCCTCTGGGCCCAGAACATGAATGAGTCAAGGTCCAGGAAATTCATGTCTATGCCCAGGGACAGATGCTTGCTGAAGTATTTGAGGTTAAGGACCCTGGAGAAATCTCAGGGGAAATGGAGGACTACAGGCTTTAGTGATAGCAGAAGTCTGCCAGTTCTGCCTTTGGTTGAGAGGGCCTCAGGCAAGTGACTTCACCTGAGAATGAGCTTGCCCATCCAGGGCGTTCTGTGGCTCTCCACAGAGACCCCGTGTTGGAGGTAACAGCTTCTTACCATCCACTGAGCTCTGGTGCCCACCTGTCCCCTCTCTCAGCCAACGCTTCCTGAGTATCTTCCCACAGCCTGACCCTTGATGCCAGCTCACTGCTGATGCCAGCTCATTGTCTTCCTCCCCAGTGCAGCCCTGCAGTCCACCCCACACCCACCTGGGATACCCAGGCCTTTGCTGGTCAGGGCTTCGCATTGGCCACAACAGAACCCAAAATAGCTTTCCCCTTGCCACTTCCTGAATTCGGTCCATGGCTTAAGTCTGGGAGGACAGAGAGAAACTTGGTGTCTGGCAAGCATGCAAAAAACGTGAAGGGCTCTCAGAGGTCAGCTGGACCCAGAGAGGGGCAGGCAGTTGCCCTGGGTCACACAGTGAAGAGGGGCTGGCTGGAGCTTGTGCTTGGGCCCTTGGGTCCCCCATCCTCTCCCAGGCCCTTACCTGTATGTTCACTGCTTCTCTCACCAAGCTCTCTGGATCTGCAGACTGGCATACTGAGGCTGGTGTGGTGTGTGTGACAGTAGCCAACTAATCTTGCCTTCTGTCTCCCTTGCTAAGGATCATTTCCTGGCTTCTCTGGACACAAGTAATCTTATGCCTTGACTCCTCCCCAGTTTTATTCTGTGACTTCAGGTAAGTCTCTGTTCATCTCTGTGCTTTTTCTCAATGAGGCAGATGGCCCAGCTTAACCATGCACTCTGTCCCTACCCCAGTGAGCTAGCTGGAAAGAAGAGACAACTTTCTGATGGTCTGGACTCCTCTGGGTGATCCTGTGGTTGCTGTGACATGAGCCAGACATGGCCTGAGTGACTAGATGTGATTGCTCAGGCTCTCACCTGTCCTCTAGCCTCCCATATGGCCATACCACCTTTCCTGTCTTCTATGAGGCATGGAGCCCCAGCTAAAGAAGATGTGAATCTACACTATCCTGTAGCAGAAGGGAGACCTCGAAGAAGAAACCTCACCTCTCTGCACTGTTTCTGCCACCAGAAACAGGGTAGCTAGCAAAGAAACCCAGGTCCCAGGCCAATTGTGAAGCTCCATGCTCGGAGCAAACAGAGAGTGGGTGGAAGCTGGAGTTGTTGTGTCACATTCAGACCACAGTTGTATTTTCCAGGTTTAATTCAATAAATATTTATTAAGCATCTACTATGTGTTAGGTGCTGCAGCAAACCTAGGGATAGAAGAGAACAGAAAGTCCCCTGACCTCGTTCCCATTCCACTTAGATCTGCATAGGGACCCCTTGCACCAGGCTCTCACCACTGTGGTTCGACTGTTGCCTCTTTTTTCTTTGACTGTTGCCTCTTAACACAAACCCAGTTCTGCTTTCTCCCCGTTGCCCTCAGAGGCTGGCCATGGCCACCCTCTTTGAGCAGTTTTCCATCATGGCTGGCAAAACAGCCCCCATGGTGTCTGAAGCCAGGGTGACCAGGAGGAAGATGAGGAGTGTGACAGGATGTTGTTTCTTTGCCTGGGTTCATTTTATTAACATTCACTGAGCTACACACTGATGTGTACTTTCTCACAGAAAAATTATACTCTGAAAAAAGTGTCTGATAATACTGATACCTGAGCTCCTCCTGCAGGTTCTGACTGCATTGGTCTCAGTGGGCCTGGGTTCCTAGATGAAAACTTTGTTTTTTGGGGGAGCTAAGTCTTTCAGGAGCGCCTGCTGGGCTGAAGGCCTGAGGCCTGTTCACTCAGGACCTCCCTGTCCACAGCTGACTGGCTCAAGCTAAGCACCTGACTGTGGCAGCCATCGCAGGGTGCCCACTGCTGTGGATCACCTTTTAAGTAAGAGCGGGTCATGTGGGTGCCATTCCTATTGAGTACTCAAGCTGGGAATGAGGCAGATTTGTTGTGGGTACGCTGTACCAAAACTGAAGTTTGGGTCAGGCCTCTGTTGAGGGACTGTGAGTCCTGTGGCAGCAAAAG
Organism: Ctenomys sociabilis; assembly: GCA_004027165.1. NCBI lineage: Eukaryota > Metazoa > Chordata > Mammalia > Rodentia > Ctenomyidae > Ctenomys > Ctenomys sociabilis. Next base: position 85,513 of record PVKA01001495.1, read on the forward strand.
CTGCAAAACACTGGAGCAGTGGGCTGGCACTGCTGGAGGGGCTGGAGGCTCACAGCGGAGGGGCCGAGGGGTCTCAGGATGGAGGCCTGATATCTGAGCCACCATTCCGGGTTACCTGCTGCCGGTTAGTCTTCATAAGGAATCTCTTCCTTGCAACCTAGACTCGTGGACACCAAGCAACCATCCTGTTCTGGAAAAAACTATATGCCCCACTTTACAGCTGATGAAAGCAGTTCAGACGGCTACAAACTGCACCTGGTTAGTGGCAAAGTTGGGATTCCCAACAGGGTCTGTCCAGCTGCAAAGCCCTTGGTCCTAACAATCGGTTTCATGAATTCCACAGCTTGTGCTGTGCAATAGATCCGCTTAATCTCCTCCTCCCTGGACAAATGGTGCTGCAGGGAGATGTTCCACATATGTAAGGTGGTGCTGAAGACCCAGTAAGCCCCTGTGAGACATACCACTCTGTCCTCCCCTGCACGAACTATTTTTTAAGTGCTGAGGATTCAAACCCAGGGCCTTGCACATACTAAACACCTGCTCCATCACTGACCTCCATCTACCCCAGCACTTCTGAGTCAACGCTTAGGCTGAAGATACCCCCACGTGTTGGGGGCAGAGCTGACACATGATCTGCCCTTGAGTCCTTGCAGCGGCACCACAACGTGAGGGGCTCTTTGGCCCTACATGGAAGGGCAGTGTTGCCTTTGCATTGTTCTATGTGACTGAATGACACACTTCTTTGGTTCAGATTCAGACTTGGATTCTACCTAAGTTCAGAAAGCTAGAAAAGTGGACTCACCTTGGTCAGAGTTCTCCAGCCAGGAGGCTTCACTGGAGAAGTGTTTCCTGGAGGAGCCTTTGTCTCCACTGCTGTGATCCTTTTTTCTTTTTTGTGCAGTACCAGGGATTCAACTCAGGACCACTTGCCAGAAAGATGCTTATGCCACTGAATTACATCCCCAGAGCCAGCCCTGATCATTTGGCTACAGCTGTCAACTTGTGTCCCAAGTTCATCCCAGACTGACTCAGAAGCTTTTGATTGATATATATACATTACATCCAAACTGGGCGTGCTTGCATGATGTATGTTTGCATATGTCAGCCAAAAGGGATTCTGATGGGTTGCCCGGTTACTAGACTAGCACAATTCCTTCATTCTCTCGAAAGGAAACTATAGTTCAGACAGGTACAGCGACCTGTCCCAAGTAACATAGCAAGTCAGTGGCAACCTCACCATCTCAGCATGACTCGTGGTCTCCAAGGCCTCCCTTCTGCTCAGGGGAGATGGTCGGGAAGCCCTCATGGCTGGGAAACAAAGCCGCGAGGTTGCTGGCAGGAGGCCACTGTGTTTACCAATGGGGAGCAGGCATCTGGTGTTTCTATTTATTGACTCTTTAAATTTCATCATCCAAGAAGTTAATACATGACTGTTTGGTAGCAAGAGAGACATAATCTAAGACCGCAATGACCCACCCACCCCAACAAAAAACAAACAGAACAACCAAGCCCCACCTGAAACCAGACCTTTGGAGTTGTAGCTGAAGTGAGGGGTTGAGAGTCAGAGTGGTTCCCTGCAGCCTGGGAGGCAAGGGAGAAGCTGCTCTCAAGTGGAAGCTTCCCATTTGAAGAGAGGCCATGCTCAGCCTCTCAGCTCTGGGAGTCCTTCCTAAAGGGGCTGCCTCTGACAGGAGGAGTTGTAAGGAGAGGGATTCAGTGGTCAGAGTGAGGGGCTCCTAGGTCTGCCCGCCAAGGTGACCATCTATGCCAGTGCATGAGACACAGGAAGGCAGGAGCTGGGGGCTAGGGCCAAATGCAAGGAATGAAGGCCCTTTTCTCTTACCTGAGAGAAAGCCCTGTCCAAGTCTTCACCAGTGTTCCCAACTTAAGAAACCATTGAAGGCACCACCAACACACTGGGAAATGCTAAAGCCTGGATTCACAGGAGTTGCAGCCTCACTTGGTTCTGGATGACTAAGGGCGCTTGGTCCTTGCCTCTGGGTCAGGATGGGCAGCTCCACCAAGATGAGCTAGAAAGTCGCTATCGAGGAGAGGTGTTTTGGTGCCCTGGACATGCAGAGTGTGAGAAAGAATGTGTGTGTGTGTGTGTGTGTGTGCGCACACACACACGTGTGATAAGGGGAGACACTGGTTCCTCCAGAAGGCTTGGGTAGGGTTCCAGGGTGGCTCCTTGGGCAGGAATCAGTTTTTACCCTCCTGTCATTTCCTCACACCACACCCTGCCCTGGGTCATGGCATAAATAAGTGCTTTGGAAAGTATTCATCTAGAAAGGAATATAAATACTGTACACGGGAAAGGATGCTATCCCTCAACCTTCTGCCCCCAGAAAATCCTCCAAATATTGCACATGGCCCTCCCCAGCCCTGTGGAGTCCAGGCCTGGCAGTGTCTTTGGTAGAAGCTCCAGGGCAGAGGTCCCGAGCAGCCCTCATGCCCCACCCTGGTTACAACTGGGCGCACTGGCCAGTGTGTCGGGGGAGGCTTTGGCTGGCCAGCAGTGTCCAGCAGGAATGCTTCTGCAAAGAGGAGAGGAGCCCACGCAGCCACGGGTATACTCCAGTCAGACACTCCTGGTCAAGGTCTTCGTGGGAGTGAGGGAGAGACAAGCAGACTGAGCGCAGGTGGGCAAGCAATCCCAGGCCACAGTGGACAGGGTCACACCCTCCATAGGAGGAGATGGTTTGTGCTGTCATCTCGGCCCACAGTCTCACTGCTGCCACTGCCACCGCTGCTGAGCCGGAAGTCCTCATAGCCATCACCTCCACTGATAACCAGCATTTTAGGCCTGGCTGAGGTAGGGCCTCGATGCCGAGGGGAGTCCCGATGCTCCAGGGCTGGCAGCTTCTCGGGGCCTGGAGGACACAGGAGGATCCATCAGCCTGAGGTGACTATGGATTTACTATCTCACCCTGATCTAGCAAGAAAGACATGATACTTCCTACAAGGGTTCCCATTTCATGTTATCCAAGAGCTTATCTGGAAGGAAATGCCCACTTTCCGGCAGTCAGGCTTCTTATCTCCCTTCTAAATCTTCTAGTCAGGAATGATCTAACTTCCTAGGGCTAAGTAGTTTCTCTCTTGATTACTGCACATGTAAGTACTCTTGCTATCATTAATTTCAATCAAAAGCTGGGTAACACCTGTTGATGGTAGACTACGTATGACTGTGGCCCTGTAAGATTTTAGCAGAGCCAAAAAATCCCTATTGCCAACTGAGTGTCTATTTATAGAGAAATCTTGTCTCAAAAAAATAAAAACAAAAAAAAAATCTATTGCCTAGTGACTTCTTAAAAAAATGGTACTGGAGCTTGAACCTAGAGGCTTCATACTGAGCTATATCCCAGTCCTTTTGTAAATTTTATTTTATTTTTTTTTTGTATTTTAGGGCAGGGTCTACAGGGTCTCACTATATAGATCAGATGCATAGTGATTCTCCTGTTTACAGTCTCCCAAAACGCTGGGACTACAGGTGACTATGGATTTACTGTGCTGTTACACCTAATCTCAATTGCCACTTCAGTGCACCCTGGAGACAGGGCTGGCACAGCACAATATGTGTCTTTTTTGAGACAACAGTTTCACTATGCAGTTCAGGATGGTCTTGAACTCACTTTATACCCAGGTTGGCCTCAAATTTGCAGTAATCCTCCTGTCTCAGTTTCCCAAGTGCTGGGATTATAGGTGTGCACCACCACACCTGGCCTATTTTATACATTTTCAGACAAGGTTTCAAACTTAGCTAAATCACTAAGTTGCCCAGGCTCAAACTTCTGATCCTCCTTCTTCAGCTTCCCAGAATTATGGATTAACATGTGTACACCACCATTCCCAATTGACTGTTGTAGCCGTTTTAAGAATATAGCACAACAATAAGGCCTGGCCAAACAGCTTAGCAGACTAAAGCACCTGCTTAGGCAGAGCGCAGAGGCTGGGGTTTGATTCTGGGTTTGCCTTGCCAGCCCTCCCCCCAAGGTGCACTGAGAGGACAGCAAATGAGACAGGACATGGTGGTGCATGCCTGTAATCCCAGCACTTGGGAATCTGAAAACAAGAGAATTACTATTAGTCTGATCTATGTAGTGAGACCCTACAGACCCTGAACTAAATATAATAAAAGAAAAAAAAAAAAAAGATTGGAAAGAATATAGCACAACACATTACTTAAGGTCCATAATGATAACTGGTATAAACAGATCAACTGTGTTAGCAGTACCATAAATTTAGAGCACACACAATTATGCACAAGAATACATAATACTGACATCGCTAGTACATCACTGTTTACCGGGTCATGGACACGATTGCTGGGGTTGAACCTTGGGCCTGTGCACACAAAGCAAGCTCTCTATCACCAAGCCCCAACCCCCCAACCCTTTACTTTCTAAAACTTTTTGTTTGTTTGTTTATATTTTTTAGGGAAGGGTCTACAGAGTGTTCAGGATCTCACTACTAGATCAGACTCGTAGTGATCCACCTGTTTACAGCCTCCCAAGAGCTGGGATTACAGGCACCCACCACCACGGGAGGCCTGGGGATCAAACCCCCAGCCCCTGTGCCTGCTTGTAGGCATTTTAATCCAGTGAGCTATTTGGCTGGCCCTTAAAACTCTTTTTTTTGGGGGGTGTAAAATCTTGCTGCATTGATCTCAAACATGATGTTTTCCTCCTTCAGTTTCCTGGGATTATAGGCATGCACCACCCTGCTTGGTTAACTTTTATTGTTGTTTCATAGTATACTACTTATGCAAAAACTATATTATACTGGCAGCAGCCTCCTGTATCTTGTGTTACTGTATTTCTTCCTATGTCATTTTCTTTTCTCCTTGACTTTATCTTGCATTGTTCCGTTCAGCATGGCCCCAGAAGCAATAGGTTATGGCGCTCATATTTATGGCCTACATGCCTAGCAGCTACACCATCTAGGAGGGATGAGTGTACTCACAGTGAAGAAATTGCCTTTAAAAACCAACGCGCGTCCCAGTTGTTAAGTGTCTCACAACTGTATCCACCATTCCTGTGTTTAAACCCACTTCCCCTTTTGGCAGCTAAAGTCTTTTCTGAACCTACAACAGCTTCTGACAGAAGCTTTACTGCTTCTTAATTCCTACAGCCTCTTCCTCTTTGGAATATGTCTTCTGATTGTGCAAAACTTATTTTTTTTTTTTTCAAAACAGGGTCTCACTATGCAGTTCAGGCTGGGACTGAATTTTCCATGTAGCCCTCATTGGCCTCAAAGTTGTGGTAGTCTGCCTGCCTCAGCCTCCCAAGTGCTGAGATTATAAGGTGTGCTCCACGGTGCCCGCTTCATGCAAGACTTTTCGGACTGTGACCTCTCTGATGGATCCCATTTCCCACTGCGGCACTTTCTCACTCTCACAGGCTGCATCCTGCCATGGGTGCTATTTCATTTCCCACACTGCATATCACTTCCTGAATCTATTTCCTGTCCCATACACCATTTCTAGTAGTATATATCCTGTTGCATATAATACACACATACAACAGGATATATTTTCTACAAGCATATCTTATCTGTGCTGTATTTTACAGCTTAGCTTACAGTTTACTTCCTATCTCTCATGACATTTCTTTGAACAGAATTTTTCATACATTAATATACAGACTCAAGGCACACATTCAACACTTACACAGTACCCTTGTGGATTTCATTTTGGGGAGGTTTATACTTTTCCCCTGGTTTTCTACATGACACTAAAGATCAGACCCAGGGCCTTGTACGTGGGTAGGCAACTGCTCAACTCAAGTCAAACCCCTGGCTCATCCTCCCTCTTTAAAGCTCTCTGGCCAAGAAAGGGCATTCCACTGAGCCATCTCCCTGTCCCCTAAAGCTCTCTGGAAGGACAGTGAGGAGTCCTAAACCCCAAGTCCTGGGTTGGAGTAGGCTGCACAGACCCACCTGTGTCTGAAGGAGGTGGTGGGGTTGGGCAGAGAATATTGAAGCCGTCTGGCAGCTGCACTGCAGCCAGGAAGCGGACATGGCCCGTATGCCCCTGGCCTAGGCCGGCAGGACTGAGAGGTGCCCGTGGGCAGCTGACAGTACTGGGGGAGGTGGGCATGGTGAGCACCACGCCAGCACTGGTGCCCACCCACAGCAGCTCTTCACACACCAGCAGCGCTGTTATCCGTAGGCAGGCAGCTTTGTGCTGCCGGATGATGGCATCCGAGCCTGTGGGGGACAGAGAGCAGCTCTGGGGCACAATGGTGGCCTATCTCAGTCTCTTCAGTGGTGGGGCAAAGGCTCTAAGGAAAGGTGCACTGGCAGCTTGAGGTCAGTACCTGCCAGCATCCTGTGCACAGGAGGAGTGACATCCACCTCTGCCAGCTGCTCAAAGGTGTCTGGGTGGTAGAGACACACATGAGCGCTGCCTTTCAGTGTCACCCACACGCCCAGGCTGGAGTCCACCATGCAAGCCACGCTTCGGCTTGAATCCTGCCCCACACAGAGCGTGTGCTATGGGTAAGGAGAAGGCAGAGAGAAGACTGGTGATGTGCGGGCCTATGCCCCAATGCCTCTGCACCCATCTCTCCCTCCAAACCTGCCCACCAAATCTATCTGGATCCCCACCAGGACTGACAGCCCAGGCCATGTTGGTGCAGGGTGTGGATGACGAACCTTCCAAAGCTTGGTGTACTGATGCCTCCCCACTCAGCCCCTGGGAATTAAAATGAGGGTGCCCCGTGTACCTCAACGGACTCAATGCTCAGAGAACTATAGGACTTGTAGCGTTTTTAAGACTGGTCATTGGCCACTCCCTGAACAGATGAAGAAGCTTAGCTTGGGGAAAAACAACCTGCCCAAGGTCACATGGGAGCTGTGTCAGCCCTGGAGCTGGGGCCTGAACTTAGCTTTGCCTCCAGCTCAGGCAATGAAGCAATGAGGGAAATCAAGGTGGCTCACTGCCCCAGGATACCAGCTGGGCTAGAAACCTCTGGCATGCATGAAATGAAACCAGAACTCCATGCCAGAGTCTATTGCTAAAGAATGGAAACATCAGGAGGATCCTTGCCTTACCCCAGGAGACCCCGATACCTGTGCTGACAAGATGTGGACAGGAGGCTAGGGAATCCTAACAAACACGGCACTTACTCTCTTCCATGTCAGCTAGAGAAGAAATGATCAGAGAAGGATAAGGACTAGCTGAGCAACCCACAGGGGTTGGGGGAGGGTCCCCAGCCCTCAGCTGAAAGTCCCTCTGCTCCCGGGCTCCTCTCCTGCTCAGGTGTGCCCACCTTACCCTAAGCCATCCACTCCATCTCCCTTCCCCCCACTACCTCCAGCTGCAGCGTGTCAGGGCTCAGAACAAGGACTCGATGCTGGCAGCCACACCACAGCCGCCCACCCACAGACACCATCTTGGTGATGGGGCTCCCCTGGGCACCTAGGGTCACGGATTTGAAGTTCTGGGGGTCCCAGAAACGACCTAAAGTAAAGAAAAGGGTGAAGAAAACAGGAGATTTAGTGCAGTACTGAATTTAAGTGTCACCCGCCCCTGGAGTGAGACGTGAGCACACACTGATAAGCGAGACACCAGGGCCTGGGAGCAGCCCAAAGCCCTATCTCTGGTCCCAGGAGTGGGAGGCCCCACTTTGCCCAGGAGAGAGCTTTATCGGGGTGAGCAGGGTACAGGGACACCCACCTGCTTCCCTTTGGTAGACGACAAGTTCTCCATTGGCCAGAGACACAAACACCTGATTATTCAGATACCTGAGCAGGGAAAAGGAGGAGTCAGGGATTTGGGGAGGATAAAGTGGGTTACTTTAAACGTGAATGGCTCCTGAGAGACCGCTTCTTCTCAACCTGTTCTCCACATGGGCTAAGCCTCAGGCTAAGAACAAGTTCACAGTGTGAAGCGGAAAGGCTGGCCTGAGGCTTTGTCCTAGGACCTACCCTGAAAGGAGGAGTTGATAGGGCAGAAGCCCCAGGTGAACAGAGGAGGCCTGGGTGTGTGGTAGTGAGGGCTTGGGATGGGAAGAACACATGGGGGGGGGGCAGCTTACAGGATGCAGGTCACAGAGGCTGCATGCTGAAGCTTCATGCTGTTCCTGCGATCACGGATGCTGTCCGAGGACTGGTACACATGGACACTGCGGATCAGGGTAAGTAAGCCCCTGTGACAAATGCTTACACACACAGCCTGAGGTGTTTCCCTCCACCTTGGCCTCCACCCCCCTCACTCTTGCACCAGATACCTGCATAAGACACTAGATCCCACAGCCTCTCTGTGGGTTTTAAGCCATCTGACAGACATCCTGGCTGACAGGACCCCTGAACCTTGACTCAAAGCCCTTCTGCTTCTGCTTCTGCTTTGGGACAACATATGATGTCCAGAGCATGAAGCTCAGTCCTGACACTCATCCCCTGCGCCTACCAGCCATCCTCGGTGCCCAGCCACACAGAGCTCTGGTAGGCCTCCGGGTCCACTCTCAGCAGGTCCTCAAGGCTGCCCCGTGTGAAGGAGCCGCGGCTGGAGCGGCGCAGGGCTCTCCCATCCATTGGGCTGGTGCCACACGGTCCACTGGGCCCGTAGGAGCCAGACAGTGGCAGGAAGCCAGGCTCTTGCTCCTCCTCAGAGCTGGTCGTCTCTGCTGTGGCCTCTTTGGAACTTGGGATCTCCTCATCTGAAGGGAACAAAGGTTTCTTCAGATCCTTCAGATCCTGGTCCCCACCACCAGGCCAGAGACCTGATGTCTTCGGAAGCCTCAGCTTCCTCTTTCTACTCCTTCTGCATCTGGTTATCCTGCTGCAGACAGTGACCTCACCTACAGGTTCCTAGTCCTAGCTGCTGCCTGCCTTGGCCAGAGGGACCAACCAGTCCACCCAGTTCTGCCTTAACTGGGTACTCCAGCACCTTTAGGATCCTATCTGCCTATCCTACTATCCTCTGGGTCCTCAGTGTCACAACCCTGGCACACCTTGCTGGTCAAGGTGCTCTGTGTGCAAGCATCCCAAGCCCTCCAGCCTTGGACTCCACCTCCCTGCCCCCAGCCCCAAGCCCGGCACTCACTGCCAAAGCTGGAGGAGATGGTGGACCTGCTGGCTTGGCTCTGCAAGGTCCCTGAGGGGCTGGGCGAAGACTCATCATCAGAGTCGCTGTCAAAGGGCACCAACTCAGGGCGAGAGTCACCCTCCGTGGGGCCAGGCGCCGCCTCTAGGCCAGAGCCTGAGATGGAGATGTGCAGGCAGGGTTGAGACCCTGTCTCAGCCATCATCACTGCTTCTTCCTCTGCTGCAGGCTCGGCATCCAGCTCCTGTCTGGCAGGCTCTGGGGCAGTCTCTGGTGGGCTCCTCAGCGATTCTGGATGTTCCCTGAGTGACCAAAAGAGCAGGGAGAGAGTGGTGAGGAGGTGCCACCTCAGGGGGACCCTGGAGTATGGGGGAGAGGCTGTCCCTGGGCCAGAGCGCACCGACCCTATCCCTCACCGGTGGCAGTGGGGCTGCAGGCCAGGCACCGCTCCGATGCACAGGATGCGGGCCGAGCAGACAGCGATGCACGCTTCCACGTCAGGCTCGGCGCGCAAGCTCAGCAGGCACACCTGGCCCACGTAGCCGTCGCTGTTACACACCCATACCTCGGGCGTGGGCTCTGGGCAGCTGCTGAGGGTGGGGGCCGCACATGAAAACTGCAGAAGCACCAAAGGTGAATGGAAGAATTAATGCCAGCATCCCTTCTAGCAGGGAATCTCAGCAGAAAGGAGGGAGGAGGGCCTCATGGGTATGTATAGATTCCCCATGTACCCCTCCACCCTTCTCCACACAGTGCATGGGATACTCTTCACACACCAAATACATTCATGTTGCATGACATGAGCCTCACCCACAAGCCTCACTGCATGTCCACACACACACCCTGAATATGATTGTGGATATATGTGTGTCACAAACGTGACACTAGTAACCTTGGAACACATGTATGTAGACTCATGCAAGTCCATAAATTAGACACATCACATCAATCCTCCTTCACATGAACAGATAGACCTAGGAAACACCACACTTAGGGTCCACATGTACGTACAGAGAGCTGCATACTTGAAAGACATAGAAAGGAATTGTAACTTTTAAGACACATATGCAATGCTGTATACAGAATGAAAATCATGAACGTGTGGGCTTTGACGCACGCATCCACATGACCCACGTGCATGCACACACCTGCATGCCACTGCGAGTTTTCATGATGGGGATGGCCTTCAGGAACTCAGGATCCAGGCAGCTTTTGCTGGATGCTGTGGTGGGCATGGATGGACAGACAGACAAAAGAAGGGACAGGCAGAAGAACACAGACCTGGCTTAGCGTCCACCTCACCCTGGTCCTGCCCCAGCCCCATTCCCATTTCCCTTCCTCCCCTAACCCTCAGGGTCCATCTAGGGAGGGCCTGATCCCAGGTAAACTACAGCTAGGGAATATGCATTTTGCCCTGCTGTTTCTGACCTCAGCACTGTTTTTTTTTTTTTTTTTAAGTTTTTATGTATTTATTTGTTACAGGGTCTTGCTACGCAACTTAGACTCTGAGTGATCCTCCTATCTTAGCCTTTCAAGTGCTGGGATAACAGGCATGTGCCACCACGTCTGGTTTCAGGGCTGGCACAGCATGTGGTATAGGGATCGAACTCAGGTCCTTGTGCTTGCCAGGTAGGTGCTTAGGTTGTTGAGCTATCTCCCCAGCTCTGGTCTCAGTATTCTTATCTTTATAACAAGGGTATGAGAGCTATAAATCTCTAAGCTATAACCCTGATTAACAGCTTTCCTTGATTCAGCCATGTGTGGTGGTGGGGTGGGGAGGATCTTGTTTAGTTAGACCGTGAAGGCACTCCTGCTTTAAGATGACCCTGTCTGTGGGATTCGCCTATCAGGGAGGACCTGGGGAGGCCACAGTTAGTACCCAGTCCCTGTAGAAGTCTTAGTCTACCCTCCCTGCCTGCTGCTGCAGCACAGGACACTGCAATTCTGGGGTTTCAGGCTTCTGAAATCAGACACTACCAGCCAACACTAGGAGGAGACGGCTGGTACGGGCCCTGGCTCACCCAGCTTCCTTTTGGCCTCATCAAAGGCCTGTTCAAAGCCCAGGCGGGCATCAGGGTGGGGAAATTCAAAGATGAAGGAGTCAGTGCCCTCGGGTCGGGTGGCACACAGCTCCAGCTTGTTGGGTGGGAAGGAAAGCGAGTAGCACAGAGCCTGCTTCTCTGACAGGTCCCGGTGCATGGAGGCTGAGAGGTCCCGCAGCGCGTCATCCAGGATCTGTGGGGCAGAATGTCTAGGCCTCAGGTCCAAGGTCTCACCATAGCCACACTGGCCCTCGAGAATGTGTGGGGACTGACCTCCTCCTTCAGACAAGAAGTGGGACACTGTCTCCTCCCTTAGACCAAGAGGAAACCACGATTTTTCCCGACAGGGGCTGGACTGTGACCCCCTCCAATGGGATGGAACCATGTCTCTACCTTCAGATCTAAACCATGTAACTTCCCTCAAACAGGAGTCAGGCTGTAATTTTCCGCTTCTGATAAATGACAGGGGTGTCTCCTCCCTCAAGCAAATGCCAAGGTTGTGTCTTTCCTTTAGAGTATCAGAGAGCCCCTGCCCCCACCCCTAACCTCAGGCAAGGAGCACAGACCTGGTGGGGGAAGCCGAGGCTCTCAGAGAGCTTGCTCATTTGGCCCAGGGTGGCCAGGTCTTCATCCAGGCGGCTGATGGCCTTCTGGATGTTCTCTCGATTGGTGGCTTGGGATGCCCCTGGAGGGGACAGAGGAAGCCCACAGACAGGCAGGTAGAAAAGGTCAGGCTTGGCCAGACATACAACCCGCAGCTAGACAAGAGGACTGGCCCAACAAGCCTACAGACCCTAGGACTTCAGGAACAACATTAATAGTTAAAACAGCTCCCAGAGAAACCTCAGGCCTGAGAGCAGAGTGAGATCTGTTCAGAGGCACATGGCAAAGGATGCCTGGCCCTTAGGGAACCCACTGGAGGAGCACAATGTATGGAACAGCATTACAGGCTGTGCAGGCCGCGGTGGGCACTAGGCTGCAGCAGGTAAGCCAGCCACGCAGAACCGCCAAGCAGGCAGAGCTTCAGGCAGTCAGATCTGCTGACCGAGGCACCACTGCCCCGAAAAGGAGGGAGCAGTGAGCCGATGCCCTAGATTTCTCTGGTCTTGTCCTACTCCTGACTACTGGCCTGTGCCCACCCTCACTGCCACCCTACACTCTGGTCCAGTGGCCCAAACGTGGGACTGTCCCTCCACTCCCTGGACCAGGACACCAAGTCTTCAACTTCTTCTTATTTTTTTTTCCTCTTATGACAGTTGTTTTTTGCCTATCTTCTCTTCTTATAGAGTATATTGATAGTGAATATACATTTAGCAAGTTGGATCACAGCCTACATAATGGTAAGAGAGAGTCATATCAGGATTAGAGGAGGGACAGACTTTGAGACAGGGCCTGAAATGGCTCTGTGACCTGGGACCCTCCTACCCTACTGAGGAAGGGTAGGGACATGAAATTAACTGCAAGGTGACATCACACTGAACAGAGAGGCTGTATTATTGTGTCTACAGAAAAAAAATTGTGGGTGCTGAAAGAGCAGTGGTGTGGACCAGGCAACTCAAGATTGGAATTTCCCTGCCAGCATCTGAATGTTCGGATCCCTTCAAAATTCATACGCTGAAATCGAATCCCTGATGTTTTGGCATGAGGTGGACCTTTAGGAAGGTGACAGGTCCTTAAGGATGATCCCCTAATGAATGTGATTGGTGCCCTTCTAAAAAGGCCTGGGAGAGCTTGTTTGTCCTTTTTGCCAAGTGAGATCACATATTAGGAACCAGACTGGCATCTTAATCTTGTCCCAGCTTCTGGCTTTGTGAGCAGTAATTTCTTGCTCATTTTAAATTATATAGTCCGTGGTATTTCTGTGATAGCAGCCCACAGAGACTATAACAACCTCCCATTCTGGAGAGAGACTGTCCCACTCCCCCTTGATTTTGGCCTGGGCAACCATGTTTTCTTCCATAGAACTCTGCCTTACTGCTGACCACAGCTAAATGGACTAGGGCACCTGACCTAGAAGTGGCCTGTTCTTCAGCAAGAAGAGGTGAGATGGACCGACAGTCATCACCTGCCGCCTGGTTCACCTGGGGGCAGCTCTCAGCTGGGCTTGCAGACAGTACACATCTTATTCCTGGCTACCAGGATGCAGACGAAGCTAAGAGCAGTAAGGCTCCTACGGGGCTGACTCAGCACAGGAGGAAAAGAGAGGCAGGAGGAGGGTGCAGCACCTCCTTGCAGCGGGCTCAGCTCCTGACAAATTCAGCCTGAAATGACCTGCATCCCTTCAATCAACCCTTCACTTGTGCTCTGTTCCCTGGGTACAAAACCACTGAGCCAGAACGGTGCAACTTATCTAACCTGAGGTACTCAAATGAGCTTGTACGGAGGAATGAATGGCTAATTATGATTAGAGCATGCTTGCTCTCCCCACACCCCATCCGGCCCATCTGCCATCGCAGGTCCCGCCCAGCAGAAGGTGATCTGCGTGACAGGCTATTCTGGTTCTGTAGGTACTAACCAAGACCCTCACCCCTGCCCCTCCACCCAGATGGACAGCCGGCCAGACTGTCCAGATCCCGGCCAGGCACCCACAAGCCCCTCCCTACCTTTGATGATGTCCGCGTCTTCCAGAGGCAGCTTCCACAGCATCTTGTACTTGCTGGCTGTGTCAATGACACTAGCAGCTGTGTACCTGTGGGCAGCCATAGGGGTGCTTGGGCCAGAGTAGATAAATGGGGCCCAGACAGGACAGCTGCTCCTCCCGCCTGTGCCCCCCAGCCTCGCTCTGACCACTCACAGGCTCATGGAGCTGCGCCGCAGAGAACCTGACTTGCGCTTCAGGGTAGTGCAGACAATGAGGTCCGTGAACAGGAAGAGGGATCGGTCCTTTTTGCCACCGATGGCCTTCTGTGGGGCCCGAGGTGGGATTCAGATGGGGTGTGGAGTCCAGAAGCCCACCCACTTGCCCACAGTGCCCAAGGGGATGGCTCGGCCCAAGTACAGGAAAGGACTCTTCCTGGCTGTCTAAAGACTGAGCAAAGTGTGGACTCAACCAGGCTCCTGTTGGAGTGAAAGAGCTAGGAGGTCCATAGGTAGTGGGTAAAAAAGAAAGAACAAGAGGGAGGAAGGGACAAGTGGACAGGCGACAGACACTGCTTACCACTTCAGTGACCATCTCCTGCCTCAGGAACCGCCGTAGAGGGGCCTGGAGCTGTGAGGCAGAAGGGACCCAGCATCTCAAAGGTAGTTCCTAATACTTACCCACTCCACAAATCCCAGGGACCTCTCAGCCCCACTGCCTGTCCAGACCAGTGGAGGCAACCTCATATCCACCCTCCCCACACTGTGCTGTTGGGCCAAGGACACATGGGCAGGAGGACACAGATGGCATGAGCAGGTGACCAGAGATGCACACGACACCGCAGCCCCTGAGATGGACATGGGCACAGCCATAATTCCAAAGACAGATGTGGACATGGAAGCTGGGAGGACAGTCACAGTGGGGTAGGGGAGCACGCACATCCTCCATGCCCTCGATGTGAGCCTCGATCTCCTGCAGCACGCGGGCATGCCTCTCTGCCTCCTCAGCACTCCGCACACCCTTGTTGATGCGTTCAGCCACCTGCTTGATATTCCGCTGTGCGTCCAACAGCAGAGGGTGATCTGGGTGGTCTTCAGGTGTGTGTTTCAGGAGGTCCTAGGGTGGGAACAGGCACCAGACATGCTTGCTTAGCTGTCCGGGAAGCCCAACTGATTGCTGCAGCAGGGGACTATGGGTAGACACCAGGGAGGACCTCCTTTCCTACCTGATCCCTGGAAACCCTGATGCTAAGCTCAACCGGGAGGAGGCCCTAGGGTCTCTCCTATATCCACCATGCCTCCAGGCCTTACCTACCTTCACCAGGAGCTCATAGCGTGGGATTCGTTGCACAGGCTTGATCATGAGGTCAGATAGAGCCTGCTTCTCTTTGTTTTCCCGCATGCTTTGCTGAAACCCAAAGCAGGGTGAATGAGATCCAGGTGAGAAATGATGGGTCAGAAAGGGACTATCCAGAGACGGGTTCCGGGAAAACTCCTCCGGGTCAGCCCAGGAGCAGAGGCTGACCAGTGGTTTTGGCCACGGTACTGCAGTTGGAAACTCCTGGTGCCCTCAGAGCTGGCTCTGGGGAAGGGTCACTACACCACGTGGCCTACCCGACATACCTCCAGGAACTTGAGAAAGGCAGGCTTTGTCTCCTTTGCCACACGCACGGCATCTTTCGCATTGAGGAAGTTATCAATATAGGCAGAATAGATGTTTACCAGGACATCTTTGGAGAACTGTAGGTGAAAAGACAGTTGGGGACCTCAAGGCATCCTTTATCCTACTTCACACTGTCCTGGTTTCCCCTAATTGACAAGTAGACATCTTTTCCTTACAACTAGAAATGATGCAGTCATGATGGTGCCAGGCACACGCTCCTGTGTCTGTGCCTGTGGGCATGCACATATTTTACATGCGACCCTGATGTTAGGTGTGCACAATGGTTAATCTACACCAGGAGCTTCGCTGGACTGAGGAACGCCTGGGAAATTAGTATAGCACACATAGGTCAGTCTGTCAGGGTGTTTCCAGAGACTAGGGGCATGGAGGACAGCACGGGAGGGGGACCAGAGAGAATAAAAGCGGGAGGAGGAAGCCCTCCAGCTCAGCCCACCTGTTTTGCTTCCTGGCTACTAGGAGAGGTGCAGCACCCTCAGTCACACCTGGTTGTCTCCCCATGGACATAAAAGGAATGGAGCCTGCTGACCACAGACTGAAACTCATGGGCAGCCTGACCTGTGAGGGGTCCGTGCAGCACAGGAGCCGGGACCTGCGGCGGACCCCTCCACCACTCACGACGTGTGATTCTGATCAGGTTACGCCTCTCTCTGCTTCAGCCATCAACTTTTTTCATTTGATTTTTTTTTAGACAAGGTTTTACTATGTATTTCAGGTTGGCCTTGTACTCACGATGTAGTCCAGGCTACTCTCGAACTCATAGTGATCCTCTTGCCTCAGTCTCTCCAGGGCTGGGATTACAGCACCACCATGCCTACCTTCTTAGTCATCAACTTTAAAATCAGATCTATAAGTATACCTTATTCACAGAGCTCTTTTTTTTTTCCTCCCCAAGTACTGGGGATGAAACCCAGGGATTTCACACTGATCTTTACCCTTTACTCTTTTATTTTATTTTGAGATAAGGTCTAAGTCACTAAGTTGTCCAGGCTCGAGTCCAATTTTTGAGCCTTTTGCCCCTCAGCCTCCCAGAGTACTGGCACTACTACAGGCCTGTGCCACTATGCCCAGCTCTCACAAGGTACCTGTTACACATAATGTATTTAGCATAATGCCCAGAATATAAGTGCCAGTGTTAGCTATGATTATTAAAATCACTAGCCGAGAAAAGAGCTAATCAGAACAAGGCCAGTATCAGTATCAAATGATGTCCAGGGGCAGGGGCAGGGCAGTAATTGAGGTTCACATTAATGCAGGACAGCACCAGCATCCATGTGATGTCTGGGTCAGTGTACCACCAGCTCTGGGTCAGGACTAGGGCCAAGTCTGTATTGGCCATTGGAGGTGAGCCCCGATCTATGCTTATGTCTCATTGGGACTGGAGTCCATGTCAGAATCTGGCCATATCTAGGGTTAGGGAATGTCCAGGGTCAGGTCAGATCTGAGGTTACAGTCAGTATCTGGGACAAGCAGGGTAGGAAGTGGGCAGCATGCGGGGCACTCACCGACTGGACGAGCAGGGCCCCCACCTTCTGCTGGGCATGCCAGGTCTGCACGCAGCGCCGCACCTGCTCGAGGAACTGCTCGTGATGTTCCAGAAGCTCAGGGATCTGGTCGAAGATCTCATCCACCAGCGACGGGTCACACAGCAAGGAGTTCTCTGGCTGCTTCAGTGGCTGCATGTAGCCCTGAGGGATCCACAGGTCAGCGTGCTTTCCTGAGGAGCTGGCACCCTCACCCCACCTGCACAGTCTCTGGGAGAATGCACAGGGGATCACTGGGGCCTCTCTCTTGCCCCCAACTTCACATCTCCTTCATTCCACTGGAGGTTCCAGAGGGGAAGGGAAGCCCTGTCCCCACACCTGAACTTCTGCCTAGCCCAGAGTCTGGCATAAGGTGGAGGTAAAGGGGCTCAGGAAAGCTTTTCTGGATGCCTGAACAGAACTTGGAAGGAGGAAAGCAAGGGAGAGGTACCTGGGAGGTCCTCTCAACTATTTACTATCTGTTATGTTCCTGGCACTGCTGCAGCAACTGAGGGATAGCAGTGAACAAAAAGTTCCTGCCGATACAGTTTGCATCTAGTTGGATGAAACACATGAAAGTAATAAGGAAAAAATACACAGTAACATTTCATTTATTTATATATTTATTTATCTGTACAGGGCATTTTGAACTCAGGACCTTGGACTTGCCAGGTACGCACTGTGCCACTGAGCTATATCCCTGGCCTTATTTTTATTTATCTTTAAGAAAAAAAGAACATGTTGTTAAATAAATTAGGGGTTTGCCACTATTCATGGGATGAACTTCAGAGATGTTCAAATGTGACAAGTGAGTGTCACAGAATCAACTGCATGTGAAAATCATGAAGTGGGAGGTTGGGGCATGACGACCCCTGGGAAGTTACTGGATGCTTGTGGTGATACTATCTAAACACTGATTTAACAGGTTTCAGAGGTGTTTGTCAACAAGCGGCTAAAATCGCTGTATTCCACCTCAAATCTATAGTCAACGGTATACCTGAGTACAAAATGCCCACCTCTGTGGCTGGGGCTACGTGGAAAGGTTGCCCTCTACTGGCCCACACTGTAACTATAAGCCAAAGAAGCATTATTTGAACTGAAGTTACTGCAACATATGTGCTATTGCTGTAACATTTATACTACACATTTAAAAAAATCTGGCAGGTTTTGTAAAACAAGCTTGAGAAAACAAAGCTCCATAGAAGCCTCTTGCCTGACTGGGGTTTGTAAGAAGCCCGGGGTGAAGAGACAGGCACGCAGTGCCCTCTTGGGCCTCTCTGGCTTGTGGGAACCTGCACTGTGCTTGGACAGGGTCTGGGGCCTCCACGAAGAAGCTAATGCCACTCCCCTCTCGGTGCCACACCCCACAAAGAGACAGGCACACAGGGGACCGAGGGAGGAAACAGTAAACAGACAAGAAGACATAGAGAACATTCACTCAACAAATGTACACTGAACAACTACTGCAGGTGGGGCCCAAGCCCTGACCCTGTGGGGCTGGCAGCTGAGTGCAGTGGGCAGAAAACAAGCATGACAAATCAGTACATGATTATATGCAGGGTGCAGAAGGGGAACAGGTACCCCGGCAGGATGCCACAAGGGGACTTAATCAGTGTGCTTAGGGGAAAGGGGTTTCTTAGTGAACAGTACTGAGGTTGAAGACGGGCTGCAAAAGTCACACCTAAGAAAAGGGACCACCCTGGGGCCTGGGTTCAAATCCTCCTGGCTGCTAATTGCAGTATTTAACTTCTTTATTTTAAACTCTTAAGTACACATATCAATGTCTCACTAGGAAGGGCCAGTGAGATAGCTCAGTGGGCTAAGCACCTGCTTAGGCAAGCACAGGGACCGGGATGCAATCCTGGGACGCACATGGTGCACCGGCCCTGCCTCCAAGCACACTGAGCCAGCCACAGAGACTGGGTGAGGTGGTGCATGCCTGTAATCCCAGTGCTGGGGAGGCTGAAAACAGGAGGATCACTAAGGATCAGAGCTGCATAGTGAGACCCTGTACAAAATACATAAAAAAATTCCCACAAGGAATGTAAGCATTATGATATCTATCTATCTATCTATCTATCTATCTATCTATCTATCTATCTATCTATCTATACACTAATATATATATATATAATATATATATATTAATAAACTAAAAATTTAATAACAGAGAAAACCCTCCAGGCATGAAAAACCAATACTATTCAGTTCTATTGGCTGTGGTAAGTGGAGGCCAGCACCAGGGCTATGGAGTCCAAACTCCATTTGAAACACCGTGAGGCTTCAGGCAATGTATAGGGTGGGAACATTGGCCGGTTTCTGCCCAGCTATCGCATTTCCTAGCATCAACTGCCACCACTTACTAGATGATGACCCTGGCACAAAACTTGATCTCTGAGCTTTCAGTTCACCACCTGAAGATGGTAAAATCATAATTCCTATCTCACAAGGTTAATACAAAATTTAATACACACACATACACACACACACACACACGCACACACACAGATTCTGGCAGCATGTGAAATCAGACACACGTTGCTCTGTAATCTGGAGACTGGGCAGCTAAGGCACAGGCAGATCAAGGAAGCGGCACCAGCTCACAGCACAGGTCCAGAGTGCAGCCAAGTTTGGATGCTGAGCTATGCTCCAGCCCTCTGCCACGCCAGAGCCCCCAGGTTTGAGAGTCACCTCCCAGCTGGGTCTGGCTGCCTGGACCCACAGCTGCTGTGCACCTCTCACATGTGCTGCTCTGCCTGGGGCTGGGGAGAGTCGGAGGTGGGGAAGCATGCCAGGCCCTGCCTGTTCTCAGCTCGTCCTGTTGCTCTTGCCTCTCTGTCCTGGTGGCTTGGGTGGTGACATCAATCACCTTTTGAATCTTTGCACTAGGAAACAAGTAGTGTTAGTTACATTTTGAGCCAGAATCAAAATCAAGAAAGGGAGTGGATTAGGCTAGGATCACTCAATGGAAGGCAAGTGACTCAACTCTAGACATCTGACTCTACTGCCTCCAGCCCCCACCTAGGGGATGACAAGGGACCCCTGCGCGTCTACTCTTCCTGCCTGACATTCCAGTGGGGTCCTTCCTAAGGCCTCCCTCCTTGTACATGCAGGAGAGCCCAGTCCCTCCCCATCAGAGGCTTGGGCTCCTGCCTCTCTCTCAGTGGCTGCTCAGGCTGCCTCTGGCTTCCTAATGGCTCCAGACTTCCCTGCTGAGTTGTACTTTCTGCCTGGAACCATGCATTCTAGGGTCTCTGCTACAACACTACCTACCCTCAGATCTCTGCTGCACACAGGCTCTCAGAGAAAGCTTTTCTTTCTTTGGTTTGTTTCCTTTTTTTTGTTCTTTTTTTGAGATAGGACTGTATATTTTAGCCTGCTCTCAACTCACTGTGTTGCTCAGGCTGGCCTTAACTTGCAGCAATCCTCCTGCCTCCGCCTCTTGAGTGCTGGGATGACAGGGGTATACCAACATGCCCAGCCAGAAAAGCCTTTTCTGACAATCCCCCACCCACAGCAAGGCAGGTGCCATTCTGCATGCTTTTTTTTTGCACTACCAGGATTGAACTCAGGACCTTGTGCTTGCCAGCAAGCGCTTATTCTACCGAGTTAGCTCCCCAGGCCCTCTGCATACTTTATATCTCCGTGAACTTTTCTTTGTTAAAGCAATGTATTTCTTTGTGGCAAAATACGCATAATACAAAATTTAAATTGTAATAATTTTTTCTTTTTTGGTGTGTGTATTTTAGGGAAGTGTCTACAGGGTGTTCAGGGTTTCACTACTAGATTGGACTTGTAGTAATTCCCCTGTGTACAACCTCCCAAGAGCTGAGATTATAGGTGCATGCCACCACACCCAGTCTCAATCAGTCTCAGCCCACCCCAGGGTGGGGCCTGTACAGCAAGCCCGGGGATCGAACTCTCAACTCCTGTGCCTGCCTGCAGGCGCTTTAATCCGATGAGCTATTTGGCCAGCCCTATAATGCAGTAATTTCTAACCTCAGTGACCATACACTCACACCAAGTGACTCCCATTGTTGTGACATCAAGGTCACTATCCAGCTCCAGAACTTTTCATCTTCCCAAACTGACGATGGACTCACAATCTCTATTCCTGGGCTGCTTCTTCTCAGGCCCTGGCAGCCATCATCCCACCTTCTGTCCCTAAGTTTCACCACTCCAGGTAGCTCGTGTAGGTAGACTCATACAGTATCTCCCCGTAGGATGGGATTATTTCATCCAGCAGCATGTTCTCAAGGCTCACTGCTGTTGCAGTACGCAGCTGAACTGCCCTTCTTTTCTGGCTGAGATGTATCAGTTGCATGTTTGTGTTCTCATGAACTTCTCTGTCACCATTTGTCATCATGGGTGACTTGTCTAGCTGGTGACCGGTGGCCTTTGCCATGGACTATGAGTTTCAGGAACCAGGCCCTGTCATTCATCTCACTACTGAACTGGAGGCACCCCCCACCCCGAACACACACCAGAATACTCTTTAGTACACAAAAAGGCCTCACAGATTTGTGCAATGAATGGATGACTGACTGACTGACTGAGTGGAGTGCTACAGTTGTTTCCAGGCCTCCTTCACCTTTACCCCCTTTCCTGGGTGGCCTAAGCAAATTCATCATCCACTGCACTGTAGGCCCCATTTTAGTACTTGTGTCTGGGCTCTGGACTGCCCTCAACCCACATGTCTGAACCTCAATTCACAGTTCTCCCTTGTGCCCTACTTTCCCAAGCCAGGAGCTCAGATACAATGCCAGACTTCCCCATAACGCCTCCCCTCATATATCCCACCAGTCACCATACCTGGCCTGGCCATCTCACCTCTGAAGAGTCTTACCTCAGCTCCCTCAGGTGCCTCTGCCTCACCTGATCTCAGTGGCCCTAGCTCCTCCTCTGCCATCCACCTTCCTAACAGTCACGTAGGTTTTATAAAGCATGAAGCAGGCTACACACCTGCACTGCTCAAAACCCTTTCCAGATTCTTCAGGGCCCCTGATGAAACCCAAACCCTTTTCCTGGTGCTCATTGTCCTCACAGTGTAGTCCCTTCTGGTTCCTACAGTCTCACCATAGAACCAACCTGTTACGCTCTATGCCAAGCACCAGGCCCTCTCTTGTGTGACTCTGCACTGGACACTCCTGCTGCTGAGAGGGCAAGTCTTGGCAGAATCCAACACTTCCTCCCAGCATCCCTTGCTGACCCTGTGCTTCTGGAGTGTCCCATGAATACATGAAGGTCCCTACCAGGACTGACAGCTCCCAAGGCAGGAGCTCATCTCTCACTCAACCCTTTGCTTCTTGCACTTAGAACAGGGCTTGCCACAGTAGGTGCCCAATATGCCATTCCAAGGTCAGGCGTGGAGGTGCACACCTGTCATCCCAGCACTTGGGAGGCTGAGGCCAAAGGATTGCTGTGAGTTCAAGGCCAACTGGAGCTACAAAGTGAACTCAAAGCCCACTTGAACTATATGTCAAATCACTGTCTCAAAATAACAGAAACAAAACCTAAACTAAAAAAAAACTATGTTCTACTCAACGAATACCTTCCCAGTCAATACACAGAACAGAGTGAGGGCAGGTATGAAGGGGTACACAACACTGAGCTGGAGTCCGGGGCTTCTGGTGGGATGGAAAAGAATTGTGGAGTGGGGACTTCTGGGGTGTGTGGCCTGGCTTGATCCACCTCCCTTCTCTCCTGCCTTGGAGGAAGCCTCCTCCTCTCTGAGACCATGGGGTATCAAGGCTCTCCACACAGGGGCAGTGTGTCCCAGGACCACAGCTGGCTGGACCAAGAGATTTGCTCCCAATGGTCTGACTGCCCCTCGGCTTGGAATGGCTGCTCTCAGGTGCCGGGCTGAGGTCTCACCTGCATCAGGGTGCGCAGAGACTCCACGTATGACTGCTCTGTGTCCAGCAGGGTCATGGTCACATGTTTCCGCATATCCTACGGGGACAGGAACAGAAGGTGAGTGGCACTGTCCCTTCAAATCCTGTTACCTGCAGCCACAATGCAGGTTCTCCATTCACATGGCTCCTGATATCCTTCCAAAGCATCCCGGCAGCTCTTGGGAGGCTGCAAACAGGCAGATCACTACAAGTCCAGTCTAGTAGTGAGACCCTGAACTCCCTGTAGGCCCTTCCCTAAAATACAAAAAACAAAGCATCCTGGATGACACTGGGCCAGGCCTTGACTCAGGTGCCCCCCCTACAGGGGCCTCCAACATTCAAATGCAGTGGTCCCCAGCATCAGGCTCTCCTCCTCCGCTCCACCCCCTTACTTGCTGCAGCTGTGGACAGACCTGAGACCTCTCATTTACTTCTTGGCTCTCCTAATGAGATCGAGAAGGACTAAAAAAAAAAAAAATCAATAAACTCTCACATTTGCAAGGGAAGATGCCTCCAGGCTACCAGTCACTCCAGGTGCCAACTCTGCCAAGTATGAAAGCCCCAGCTCTGGTTTGGTGCTGTGGCGACACCCCACACCTGGCAGAGCTCCATACCATCCTTCAGAGTAGACACTGTCACCCCTGCCACAGATGAAGACACTGTGGCCCAGAAAGGTGAAGTCATTCTGGAAGTCTCACAGCTGGGCAGTGTCAGGGTTTGACCACTGTCAGACCAGCGTGGACCCCAATTCTTTTTTAAAAGGTTGCTGAGCCCTCCAATAGCCAGGCACTGTCCGAGGCATTTTACAAAGGATGATCAAAATACAATATGGTGAATGTTGGAATTTCTTAAAATTATTACAATAATATCCCTCTCGCTTTGAACACTCCATCATTCTTGCCACTTTCTGAAAAGGGGCTGGAGGTCTTCTTGTCTGAGTGCCTTTACAAGAAGTGATAAAAAATTAGAATGCTAGGACCCATGAGATAGCTCAGTGGACTAAGCACCTGCTTTGGCAAGTGCAGGGGATGTGGCAATGGTCCCACCCCCGGGGTATGCTGAGCCAGCAACTGAGTCTGGGCCTGTAATCCCAGCACAGAGGAGGCTGAAAGCAGAAGAATCACTACAAGTCAGAGCTGCATAGTGAGATCCTGTACCAAATACATCAATGAAAAAAAAAGAAAGAAAGAAAGAAAAAGGAACACTGGTGCTGAGTGCCATGGAATGCAAAGACAGACTCACAAAAAAGTGACGATGTGCCCTCGTCCACCTTATTCACAGCAGCTGGCGCTGTGAGACTCCTGGCTCTTCCCCAAAGTCAAAATGACCATAAAAGGTAAATAAACATTTTAATCAATTCAGGACATTAAGGTAGCCCCAACTGCACAACTAAAGACACAGAGGAGGACTTCCAGGACTGCTTCAGAAAGTGGCAAGAACTACTGGGTAAGTGTGTTCACACTGAAAGAGAGTGTTTTGAGCTGAATTCGCAGCAATGTTTCTGGATTTTTTCTAAAAAAATGAAACACTGGTCATGCTTTCTGATCACATCTCCTATGTTACCTACTCTTCTTGATCACCCCATGAAGCAGAGGTCATTGTCCTCATTTTAAGGACTGGGAAAAGGAGACACAGTTACTGACACCTCCAACCCCGGGACACAGGTTAGAGACAGTCCCCACAAGGTGGCTCAGCTCCCTGCACCCACGCCCCACAGGAGACCGGCGCCCACCCTTCCAGGAGAGCCCTGTGCTGTGAAGGCTTTCCCGGAAGACAGCTGGAGAATGCAGTCGAAGTGCTCAGTCATCCCACTGTGCACCTTTCTCCCTCAGTTAAACTTATCTCAGGGCCTCCTCCCACTGACCCAGGGACTCAGAGCTCAGGCTGAGTGTTCGACCATGAGGTACACTCATGGGCTCCCAGGCCAGAAACTCTGGCTGTGAGGTAAGTGACATTCCCTGAGGCTGCCCCTTCCTGCCAGCTCTGATGTCCTCACCAGGTGCTGCCACACAGTACCCAACTGGCATCTCTCCTCCACTGTCTGAAGCCACAGCTTCCAGTAGGAGTTGGTATGAGATGGCACACAGTAGGGAGGGGCTGCCAAGGAAAGGCCCAGATGCCACCCCTGCTCTCTGTCCCCAGGACACCTCTACACCTCCCAGACACTGCCTCATTTTAGCCTCAGACTTCAGCTCCATGGCACAGGTGCTGTCATCTCCCCTGTAAAGAGGAGTCAAGTCAGAGAGGTGACAAGCTAGCACAAGGTCAGTTGGCGACTGGCAGAGCCAGGACCAAAGTCTCCTCAGTCACATCATGCTGAGTCTTAGCTAAGGTCCCAAGACTGAGTAGGCAAAAGAGCCCTAGCTCTGCCCTCTCTGGCTGTGCGACCTTGGTGATCACTTAACTACTCTGTTTCCATGTTGCCCTCTAGGAAGTGGAATTAATCATTCCATGTCCTTGTTCCCAGGGCTGCAAAATCACAGTGGTAAGAGCAGGACATTGCCCAGTGGCCATCACTGCCCACTTTCATCTGCCTCAGTGAGGTCACAAAGAGCACTTTTGGACAGCAGGCCGGCCAGGCTGGGAGCTGGGCCGCTCAGCCACTTCCCCCTACACCTCTCCTGGCTAGGCCCAGCCCAGTGGGTACAATGAGGGCCATGGTCAGGGAGGCTTCCTGAGAGACAGGGTTGGCACTGGGACTATGGAGGGGGAGGGCGCTGGGAAGGCTGACGCTGCAATGCCTGCCTCTCCCAGCCTCCTCCCTGCTGCAAAGCACCCGGGGCTGTCACTCAGCTGTCAGGTAAGATACAGAAAGCAAGGCCATCTCTGTCACTACATGAGCCCCCTTCTTTCTGCACGTGCCCAGACACAGGAGTAATGGATGGGATGGAAAAGACTGCAGGAGCAGAAGGACAACGCAGCTGTCAACCAGATCAGCAGGCCCACCTGTTCTGGGCGGGCCAGCGCTTAGGCCTAGCTTCTCTTCAGAGCCCCTCCCCCTCAGCAGCCCAACCCTAGGTCACTACAAGAGGCCCTGAGGTGGGAACAAGGGGGTGGTGCAGGAGGGAGAGGGAGGGAGGCCTCTCTCAGTGTGACCTGGGCCACCCAACCCAAAGACAGAGCCAATATGCACACTGTGAATGCAGACTGGAGGGCTGCAGAGGCGCACAACACCGCACAGCACCAGGAGATGACAGCGATGCCGCCTCCACTGGGCTGGATGAGTGGAACAATCACAGTCCAGGCCCAAAAAGACGCGCAGAAGCAAGGCAACAGCCGGAAGCCTACCCTCCCCCACTGAATGCAAACCGGGGACAAGGGAGGCAGGGACACCACAGTTCTCACCTAGAATCATCTCTGAAGTCCAGAAGGGTCGATCAGGAAGAAGGCAAGGAGCGGGCAAGACTGGCACTCCCCAGCGCGTGCCTCCCCCCACCCCCCCAGCCACAAAGCCCAGAAACGCTACACATAGTCCTACCGCCTGCCTGCCTGTGGCTCCAGCAGATCTCTGACAAATCTGCTTCTATCCTGACCCACTCCAGAAGCTGTAACCAGGCCTTGACCTCAGCACCCTGCCAACCACATCACCAAGGCTTCTCACCCTCAACCTCCCAGGGCTCATGCAGATCACAGCAGCCCAAGTTCAGTGGCCTGGGCGCTGAGGCCCTGATGGGAGTTCTCAGCCCTGTGTGCCATCGTCTGTCTGCCCATGCTGGCCCCCCTGAGTGATTTCTGAGTCCTAGGCCAGGGCCCATGTCCCGGTTGTCTTCCTCCTACCCGTACCTGGGCCTCCCCGAGGTCCTCAGAGTCAGCGCTGCTGCCCTCGGCGGGCTCCCCGGAGGCGGTGGCCGGGCCCAGCTCGCGCATGTCTTCCAGCGCGATGGTGAACTGGGCCAGGGTCTTCACCATCTGCAGCATACGGCCGGCCCGCCGCTGGGGCGGGGTCGCCTAGGCGGCGGAGGTGGGGCGAGTAGCAGTTCGGTGCGGGGTCCAGACCCCCTCCCACCCTTGCTTCTTGGGGGACTCGGCCCCACCGCTGTGGCGGAGTCAGTGCCAGCGTCGCTGCGGGCGCAGCGGCAAAGCAGCCGGCGGTGGCGCTGTGGCCTCCTCCGCTCTGGGAGTGCGCCCGCCCGGCGAGCCCCGCGTCCGCCGCTGGGGGAGGGCTCCCCGCCCTTGGAGCCGCGCAGCGCCGCCCCCCTCGCACTGCCAGCCGGGGCCGCCGGACCTCACTTAGCTCGCCAGTCTCTCTCCGCGCCTCCCCGCTTCGCCCCAGGGCACCCGCCAACCGAGGCAAATACGCGCCCGGACAGGCACTTTCCATCCACACCGGTCCCCAGCCTGGGCACACATTGAACCCGATTCACAGCTTGGAGGGCACACACACACACAGAAGGGACACGCATTCCTACACAAAGGAGACCTGTGTGCACCACCATCCTCATGTGCAGGCTGGGGCAGTCGAGTGTGCCCACAGCAACACACTGCAGGCCCACGTGGATCTGGACCCTGACTCACAAACCTGACCCTGGCTGCATGCACACTAGCACCTGCTTCCTTGCTCCCTTATCCATGCTGGGTAGAAATGGGCACCCATGGAGGTCGAGGGTGTGTTGGAGGAGGCGCCCACCTGGGGACCACCTGGAGGCATCCTTACCCCATCCCCTTGGCCAGCCCAACCAGCTTGGCCTGTGTCCCGCATCTGTGCCAGGCCTGGTCCTCTCTAGTCCGGGGCCTTTCACTGGAGAGGGGACTCTGGCACTTTCATTCCTCCTCACTCCCCTAGTCTGTGCTTCCCAGTATCTCCACGCAGGATCCATTTCCTCAGATCCCAGGGCCAGTCCAGAACCTATCTATCCCATACACGCTCAGCCATGGTTGGGGTGGGATGGCATGCAAGCTGGTTTTGCAGTAGCTTCCCCCCACCCGCTCCGCACCGGAGGGGATTCTAATGCACCTTGCAGCTGGGCCTTGGCCCTGGCTAACCTGACCTTCACCTAGCCCCCAGGTGACTCCTCTCAAACTTGCTTTGGTCTGGGTGTCCTTTGCAAAGGACAAGATCTGAGCAAGGCCCATCTGTCTGCCCTGTTATGATTTACATCTACAATGTCCCTCAAAATTCTCCTGTGTTCTTAGTTGGGGCTTTTGGAAGGTGACAGGCCATTCCAGGGGCCATATGCATCAGAGTGATTCATCAGTGTGCTGTTGGGAGGCGGGACCTGGCTGGAAGGGGTGTGTCACTAGACCACCTGTGGAGGATGTACCAACCCTCCTGTACCCCCTTTCCTCTCTGCTTTCTGGCTGCCTTGAGGCGAGTGGCTTTCCTCCACCAAATCCATCCACCATGTTATCTCTGCCCTGGAGCTGGCAGTGTATGGACTGAATCACTGTGAGCCAAAATAAGCCTTGCCTTCTTTAAGTTGTGTCAGGTCTTGTGTCCAGCGACAGACGAGTATTATAATATGTGCCCCTTTCCTCAATACGCCCTAGCTACATACCTCCTCTACTTCGGGCCCTAGCTCTCTCTGGTGTTCACATTAGCACATAGATGCTTGCTCTGTGCTCTCAAGGGTTTCAGGGCTTTTGTTACAGTTTGTAATCAAACATTTGAGCAATGACTTGGAGACTGATGCCCATATCCTCCCAGGAGACTGGGCTCCCTCAAGGAAGGGTCCATGTCCTTTGTGGGCCAGGGCACTATACCATGCCTCCAATAACTCCTCCTCCTTCTGCTTCCCCAACCAGGCAGTTAGCAGCTGGCTGAGAAGCAAATGAACACATGCAGATTTCCTGGCAGGTTCCCTGGCATGCCTGCTGGCAGGACCAAAGCCCTCCTGCTGGGCCCTGAAGCCTCCTATCCTTCTCTACCCAGCTCCCACCCCTCACCCCCATGCAGCTCTCAACGAGGCAGTTCCTGTCTCCACCTCCTTCCAAGGGAATTATTCCCATTCTCCTGAAAGGGCAGTCCCAGGCAGCACTGGCCTCCTCAGATCCCAGAACATGAGAATGTTTACCCTACATGCAATGGTTCCCCAAAAGCCAAAAATGAAAACAAGCAGAGAGATTTCCAAGAGAGTAGCACAATGAAAGGCAGTGTGACCCCTTTAAGGCAGCTGGTCCTAGGGCAGTGAGCACAGCACGGATGGGGGTGTGGGGTGGCAGTCAGAGCTGATACCCTACAGGTGCTCGGTGTGTGTGGTGTAACAGAATGAACCTCTGTGTGTGAGCTCATCTGCTCCCTTGGGTCACTCTCAAGGTCAGGCTCATTTGCAGAGTGGAGTGGGTATACTCTGCTCAAAGCCCCATTTGGTGCCACTATAGTGGTGGCTGTGGAAGTAAGACCCACAAGTCTCAGCACCTCAAGAACACGCTGCAAACGCACATTCACCCACTTCCATGAATCTGAAACTCTGGGGTGGGGTCCAGCAAGTGCCTTTAACCAGCCCTTCGTGTAATTCTAATGCATGGCAGCACAGAGCCTAGAAGGCCTGAAGCCTATCCCGACAGCCACATCTCATGAAGCCTTGCCAAGCCTTCTATGCTTCTGTGCGGCAGAAGCAAAGGAACTTGCTCTAGGAACCCCCCAAGCCTGCTTCTGTTATGAGTTTGGACCCAGAAATGCAGAGAGAGATTCTGCCTTCCCCTAGCCTCCCAAGGGATGGCTGGTGGACTTCCCTGTGGGCAGTGGATACCTGCTTCTTTCTTCTTCTTCTTCAGGTAGGGTGGCAGGTGAAAGGTCTGGAGCAGCCAGACTGACTGATGGGGATGGGCAGGGGATGTCCTGTGTCCTGGACAGATACCCAGGTCCCACAGGTAACCCCACTGGTGCATCTGTGGCCTGAGGGCCCCAACCTGGCCCACGTGGAGACCACTTGGATACTGCACCCACATGTGCCTTCCCGACACCTCCACTAGCCTGACTCTCAAGCCACCTGACCTCCAGCCTCATTTTCTTTCAACTGGCTGGGAGGCAGAGTGGAGCTTGGGGCTGGTAGATAGATGGATCCACTCCCTCAATGACTGGAGTAAGACAGAGCCCAGTAAGGACTTTACTTTGCTGGCTTCCAGGTACTCCCAGACCACAAATAGGGACTCAGCAGAGGGAGACATCTCTGCCTGGAAAAAAAGCATCAGGGAGGACTTTCTGGAGGAGGTGGGGTTTGACCATGGTCCAGAGGCCTAGAGATCCAGAAG
This sequence comes from Ctenomys sociabilis, assembly GCA_004027165.1. NCBI lineage: Eukaryota > Metazoa > Chordata > Mammalia > Rodentia > Ctenomyidae > Ctenomys > Ctenomys sociabilis. The sequence goes on from PVKA01001495.1 coordinate 115,467, forward strand.
CATGTGGGTCCCAGAAGGTAGAATTCACTGGAGGCCCCAGCCCCAGAAGAGGGCCTCGCCTGGTGCCATAGGCACTGCCTGCTGCTAACTGCTACATCAAGGATGGCTAATTAGATCCAAGCCTGTTGCCATGGTAACCGGGAGAGCCTGGCGCGGCAGGGAAATGAAAGGAAGCTAAGAGAAGCAACAGCAGCACACAGTGGCTGAGCCAGGGTCTCCAGGGATTGCCCCACAACACTGAGTGGCGCACCAGAGCCCTTCAGCATGAGATCAGCTGGGGTGGGGACGAGGGCACCCCATGAAGTATGAATCTGTTGTTCCTCTGAGCTCCCATCTGGATGCTGATTTCATTTTCCTTTCTGGAGGCCTGCAGTTGTCTAGAGTGAGCCTGGCTCAGAAAAATTTTTCTAAGCATACAAAGTGGTCGATGAAGGCCCACAGGCCTCTTCCCTGTACCCTACGCCCACCCACAGACACCCTCTTTCCTTCACGAAGAAGCCCCCACCTGCTCCTTGTCCAGGGAAAGCAAAGGACAGAGAGGGCAGGAGGGCTCTGCCCCACTAGACTTTCACTCCACTTCATGAAGAGGCACAGGACCCCTGCTCTTTGGGATTATCCTTCTGCAAGTGGTTGGGGAACCCCTAATTCTACCTGTACATACCGTTGACAATTTCTCCATCTCTGAGGAATCCTTGTACCTGGCTTATCCGCTTCTAGTCACATTGCCCACCCTGGGCCCCACCAAGATCTCCTGCATCTAGGCACTGGCTAAGTGGGTCCTTCCTGCAGCTACTGCTGGATAAGCTGGGGGACCAAAGAGGATCAAGCTTGGATACATCATGGGCTAATGGTCATGGCAGAGTAGATAAAAGGATAGCACGATGATAAGAGATGACTAAGGATTAAGGGCCTGTAATCCCAGCATTTGGGAGGCTGAGGCAGGAGGATTGTTGTGAGTTTGAGACCAGCCTGAGCTACAAAGTGAGCTTAAGGCCAGCCTGAACTGCATAGTGAGACCCTGTCTCAAAAAGAAAAAAAAAAAAAAAAAAGAATTAAGGGTGGGTGAGGACTGGCCATTTAGCTCAGTGGACTAAAGCTCCTGCTTAGGCAAAGCACAGAGATCAGGGGTCGATCCTCAGCTTCACATGCCATGCCGGCCCCACCCCTGGAGCGCTCTGAGCAGGTGATTGAGACTGCATGGTGGTGCGCACCTGTAATCCCGGCACTTGGGAGGGTAAAAACAGGTGGATCACTACAAGTCCCATCTGTACAGTGAGACCCTATACTACTTAAAAAAAAATTAAGGGTCGCTGAATCAATGACAGGTGAATCAATGAATGGCCACACAGATACAGTTGTGGATGGATGAAGAGCTAATTTTTTTATTTTAGTCATTTTTTGATCAGTTCAATAAATATTTATTGAGCATCTACTAGCCATCAAGCCCTGTGCTGGGGATATAAATGGAAGAAGACAGATCTGTGTCTGCTGAGCACTATGGTCTAGGCAGGAACTGAAAAAGAAGTGACAATGCGGACAGTGGGGGAAGGACACACCAGTCCTGGTAAGTTTTCATCAGGCTTGTGCAGGGTGGGTCTGCAGCCGTCCCCACCTGTATTTCTCTATAACTATTTGGCACTGGGTCCCAGAGCTGCCCAAACTGGACCGTGGAGAACACTACAATCAGAGTCCTTGCCGTGGTTGGTGCTGTCCGACCATCTTCCAGGGTTGGAGGCTCAGCCACCGCTCTGCAAGCCCTCACTTCTTAACCCCTACAGCAGCCCTCCATTCAGGGCTGTTATTGTTGTTAGTCTCTCATTTTTTACAAACCAGGAAAGTGAGGCTTTACCTGCTGGGAAAGGATAGGGTCCAGCTGGCCACCTCAGGGTCCAGGCTTCTATACCCCCTTCCTTGAGAGACAGTCCATGCCTGCTCCCCCAGCAGGCTGGTTATGGGTGCTGCTTTTCCCCAGTCTCTTGTTTCAGGGAGAGTGACACAAACAGGTTCTCCTGATCCAGGAAGGGAAACAAAATGCTGTGCACAGGGAGCTTAGGGTCCAGGGGAGCCTCTGCCCAGGGAACCTATTCCTGGCTGGTGGCCTGCACTCCTGACCCCAGTGACGTCATCAGGTATGGAGGTGACATCATCAGGTACGGAGCTGACGTCATCAGGTATGGAACTGGCATTGGACCCTCCATTTCACCAATGCCTGCTGCCCCCTCGGGTCCTTGGCTCCTCCACGAGATAGAAGTTTCCCAAAAGGGACAAAGTGGTATAGGGACTAAGTGGGACAGCTCTGGAGCTTCGTGGCCTAGACTCAAATCCTGGCTCTGCTTCTCACTGGGGGTATAACCTGGGGTGAAACTCCTCCCTCCTGGGCTCCATCTCTGGTTCTTTTGTTCCTCTCTGAAGCCTCTCTCCTCTTCACTGGTCTCTTCCCCTTGCCTTTCCAGTTCGTGTCTTCTGCTCCAGGACCCTCCATTCTGGAAAGAGGGGCCCTCTCGCATCTGCAGAGTTCCCAGGCCTCCCAGGCTAATAGAAGGGGGGTGTCCAGGCCACAGGGCCCCCCCAGGGATTGGCTGCTCTGGAGAACATGCTTTGCTAATGGAACCGAAGCAGAATCCTCAGAATCTCCTGTTATGGGGGCACTGACCTGTGCAGGTGGGTTTATGTGTGCGCTTAAAGTGCAACTTAATGGTACTTTCTGTGTCCCTTTTGTGGCTCTTCTATGTGGGTATACCTCTGTCATGGGTCATCTGTGGACATGTGACCACAGATGAGGGTGACAGTCCATGTGGTTCTATGACTGAGAGGCAAAGGGGGGCCACTTCAATAATGACCAAAAGTAATGGGGCATGGTGGCACAGAGGCAGGAGGATCACTGCAAGTTCGAGGCCACCCTGGGCTACATAATGAGTCCAAGGCTAGCCTGAACTACATATCATGACCCTGTCTCAAACACACCATGAAAAGATAACCAAAGCCTGTTTACTGAGCACTAGGTATGCATTAAGTACACTGTATTTTCATTCATCCCACAAGTATGGTAGATAATTTTTTTCCCAAAGATAGCTACCATAATTTGTCCATGCCACATCATACATCATGGTGCTGACACTTTTCCCATGAGGAGATGAAATCCAGGACCCCTTCACCCCCTAGAGACTGGGCAGGTTTCTGTGACTGCCTCCACCATAGGGCATAGCAAAAGTAATGGTATGTGATGTGCACATGCCAGGCACTCCACCTCCATCTCTCCACATGCTCACTCTTGAGAGGCTTTCATATTGGAAGCCCGGCCACAAGCAGAGGCCATGTGTGATGGCCCTGGGAGGTCCTGGTCACATGTCAGCATTAGGCACTGAGGTTTGAGTGAGTAAACTGTTAAGGAGATTCCCCCTCCAGCTCAGGCTGCATCTTACCGCAGGAGCATGAAGCACGCCATCACTGAGGAAGCAGGCTCAGCGAGGGGACAGCTAAGTGGCAGGGCTGCAATAGGAACCAAGAGTTCTTAATGTGCTGAGTGAGAAGTGAAGCAAGGGGCTGATTTCTGCATCCGTGGAACTTCCTGTATTGAGCCAGAAGGGGCGGGCTGGGATGCCAGCACCAGTGGCACCGGAAACCTCGCCGCCTGCTCCAGGAACCATCCCCAGTGACCGGAGGAAGCCTGGGTGGCAAGGTGGTCTTGTGTGGGGCTCAGGCATGGCTTCTGGGAGCTGAGGACACCTAGCGCCGCAGGCCTGAGCCCCACCCGACCTCCAGGTATGAGGCACATCCCCCCATCCTCAGCCGGGCCTGCCATCATCTGTAGCTAGCTAATGTTTAATGAGGTGCTTCTTCAGCGCATTGTCTCAGTCCTCCCACCAGACCTCTGGGCTATCACCATCTTACAGACGAGCAAATAAAGGCTCCAAGTGACGCAATTTCAAGTGATAGGTGACTATAACTGGCACATCAGAGAAGTTGAGTGACTTCACCAGGGTCAGAGTATAGGTGTGAGAAGGCAAGCAAAGAGCAGGCCACCCAGACCCAGTGTGTGTGTGTGTGTGTGTGTGTTGCTTTCTCTTCCTGATAAATGGGACAGAGAGGGAAATAAGAGGAGGTCTCAATGCCTGCCCATCCCAACTACAAGATCCGGTTCTCAACATGCAGTAGGTACATAATCCCTATTTATTTATTTATTTATGGAACCGGGGATTGAACTCAGGCCTTTGTGCTTGCCAAGCAAACACTTATTCTATTGAGCCATCTCCCAGGCCCCTGATCCCTATTTATTGACTGTTGGAGCAGGGACATAGTTCGCTCTTTTAGTCAACTTGCTCTTCCCTCTGGGGTTCAAATCCTTTTCAGTAAGCAAATAGGGGAGGGAGGAAGGTGCAGGTAAATTCTTTGGCCTCCCTGTGAGGGCCAAAGGGTCAGACGTACAGACAGCAGCAGACAGGCAGCTTGACCTTTCTCCCACATTTCAGGAACAATCAAGCCTGGTTTCCAGGGAGGGAGTTGGGACTCTAGACGCCCCAAGGTGGCAGCAGAGGCCGAACAATCAAGCCTGGTTTCAGGGAGGGAGTTGGGACTCTAGACGCCCCAAGGTGGCAGCAGAGGCCCGCATGGCAGGGACTATGCAGCATGTGGTTTGAATTTAACTCCCAGTGTTTTTTCATGTGGGATTTTTTTTCCCCTTTCTTTCCTCTCTGTCACCCCACCCCCTTTAATTTCAAGACGATACAGCTGGACCTTCTGGGCTGAGAAGGAAAATTTCTTAACATCACTGATGATAGCCGGAAGAAGGAGGTGGGGGTGGGGGTTTGGTTAGACCCCAACAGATGTGAAAAGTTGGTCAATTCTGCATTTAATTATTTTCTCAGTTCAAGACCCAAGGACTGGAGGCCCTGTCTTGGAGAAATTGAAGACCAGATCTGACTGAGATCCATATCTGAGCGAGGGGGCAAGCTGGTTTTCTCTTGGCAACTGGGGCATGGGCATATCACTGGGAGCCCGTGAATTCTTAGGGAGGTGTGGTCTGCTGAATCTGGTAGCTCTACTTTAGGGTCCCTGGAAAAGGCACCCACACACACACACTTCTGCCCACATACTGGTGGTCCTCAGCACCGCTGGATGAGAGGGTCTCTGGGAGCCCTTCCTTCCCAGCCCTACCTACTACTTCATTCAATGTCCAGGTACCTTGCTAGGCAACAGAACACTAAAGGGAACCAGCCTCATATGGTCTGGGCCAGCACCACCACCTGTAGCTGTGAATGTCTTTCTTCTAGCCTCAGTTTCCTTACTAGGAAGGAGGGGGCACCTATTGCTCAGGAGGTGCTCTGGAAGGAGGGACCCCCTTTTTCTTCTCCCCAGTTCTCTAGCACACATGGAGGCCAGGGTGAGGGGTCATGGGAACGGAAGCTTCCAGGGTCCGTTTCCAGTGCTCCTTCCCCTCCCTGCCTGGGACCCAAAGGGAGGGCCTCCATTTGTGTGTGCTGTTGGATGAGATGGGGTGTCCTGCCTCTGGGGCGGAAGATGACTCACTAGGCGGTGAGCCAGGCACCCTGGGAAAGGCCAGGCCAGCCTCAAGCCTGAGCCCCAGGGAGCTGCAGGGTAGAAGGAGAGCTGCCTGGGTTGTGGACATATCCTGGGCACTCTCAAAGTCACACAACCATAGAGGCCATCTTCCCCCACTTACCATAGTGCCAGAAATGCTACTCAGGCCATCAAAAGCCCAGGAGACCTTAGGAGGAGGGAGCTTCTTCCCTGCCTTACACCAGGCTTACCGCCACCTGGGTACCTTAGAGCCCTCTCCTCCCTGGTCCCTGTTCTTGGTCCTGTCCAAGTCCTATCTAACATAAAATCCCTGCCTCTTCCTCCTCAGTGACGGTCTCCAATACAGGCCAGGGCAAAGCCAACTATCCTGGGATAGCTCCCATTCTTCTTATCGACATGCTAGGACTTATAGTGTGCCAGTTCTGCAGGACAAAGTCTGGACTCGAGGGAGACACACTTCTTTCTTGTCCATGCAGCTCAGAGCCTAGACCAGAGCCTGGCCCCAGGAGGAGTTCAGAACCCTAGCTATGAATTAGTGGCTGAATGAAGGTAAGTATTACTGCAGTGAATGTGCAGAGCACATTTACAAAGTCTCTGTTCAACCCTCTCTCAAAGGAGGGAGGCAGAGAAGGGACCATTCCCATGGGACATACAACCACACTGGCTCAGAGAGGAGAGTATTTCATGACTTTAGGGTGACAGCCATGAGCTGAGCTAGATATCCAGGCCTTTGGGGCTCTTGCACTTCAGCTTGTCCGGAGATGAACAGCTAGTTAGGCTGCCTATACCCTCACTTTCTCTAACTTTACTCTGTTTTGAGACCCAGGAGACAATGAGAGGGGTGTCAAGTTCTATTTATCAGCTAGTCACGCCAGTCCTGGAACTGGTGACTTTAGCCTAAACCTGAACCTAAGGAAATCCCTTGGGATGATCTTGATACCCAGGGGCAATGCAAGGCCTTGTTCCAAACATCGTCCGCCAGGGGCTGTCACTGGGCCAGGATCAGGCTGGCACAAGCAGTCTCTGCCCCAGCTGACCAGGGGCGTCTTGGACATCTGGGCCTTACTCTACTTTATCCATAATAAGTGGCCAGCCCTAGTGCCTGGACACACAACCTGAGTGAATCTATGAGTGTGAGCATATGCGTGTGTGTGCATGTGTGTGTGTGTGTGTGTGTGTGTGCAGACAGGCCTAATGTGGACCATAAGATTCATAGCTGAAGATCAGCTTGAGCCAGGACAAGGCTTCTCTCTCCTGCAGCCCCAGGACTAATGTTACCACACATAGGAAGCCATCTTGACAACTGAGACCTGCCCTCCTCTGAGTTTTGAGGCTGTGGTTTTGAACAGCAGGGCTGCTCTAGTCTCGCTGTCACATCTACTGTCCGTCAGTAGTACTGCCGGGCATCTACACCTTCCAGTTCATATAACAGTCACAGGACCTAATCTCTGAGACCCTTGCTCCATCGGGAAACAGGCTCTGTGGCGAGTCACAACTTGCTCAGCTTCTCAGGAATAAGCAGTGGTGGTCCCGGTTCAAAACTGCCTCTGCCACTGACCAGTTGGAGCTGTGGAGAAATCACTTAACCTCACAGAGCCCGAGGACAGAAAGAGCAAAAGCCTAAAAATAGCAACTTTATCTGTGGCGGGATTCTGCTGGCTGCTTACTAAGCGCTTCACAGGTGTTGATTTAACCTCAAAATATGGTTCTGGGTAGACCTTGTTATTACCCGTTCTACAGAAGAGGACAGGGCAGCAGGGGAGGGAAGGACTTGCTCAAGGTCTCTCAGACACACAGACTCCTGCTTCCAGGGAAGCCCAGGCAGCAGAGGAGCCCCATCCATCCACAGCATCAGGAGAAGGGACAGCTTTCACCCCAGAGCAACCCTGAGGGCAACCAGGCCTCGAACATCCAACCCAAGAGGGCCCCTTGAGTTACTGCACAAAACCCCAGTTTTCTGTTTTGGTAGCGGTCCTGGTTCGAACCAGTACTGGGCAAGTATTCTACCACTGAGCTACATCCGCAGTCATTTATTTATTTATTTAGTGGTACTGAAGATTGAACTTAGGGCATTTACAATGAGCTGCCTCCCCAGCTATTTATTTATTTAGAGGCAGGGACTCGCTGAGGCATGAAGTTGGCACCCAGGCTGAGTTGAATTTGTGATCCTCTTGCTTCAGCCTCCTGGGTTGCTGGAATTACAGGCATGATCTAGTTATGGCGAATCTTTGAAATGCTATGGAGAATGGTTCAGCTAGAAGCATGCAAATCCCACTGTCTAAACATCATTTAAAGGCACAAAAAATGAGACAGGGAATACACTGGAACATTAACAGTGCCCCTGGACATGACAGTAAAATCGGAGACCACAGAGACCCCGCTCTACTAGGTCTGGCTAACTTGCTGAAAGCCTAGTTTGGTGCCTCAGTTTCCTCATCTGTAAAGTAGAGAACACACAGAGCTGATTTAGCATAGTGGCTAGAACCCAGGGAGTGCTCAATAAATACTGGCTTCTGTGAGTAAGATTTATTACTTTAGGAACAAAATGCTAAGAGAATCTTAGAAGACAGGACATCTTAGAGGTTGACAGGACCAGCTCCATCCCCGGGCAGGCAGCCTTCCCAAGCTTTGCTTGCAAACCCCTACAGCTGAAGAGTTGTCCCCTCCAAGGGTACTGCAGGAACTCCTTGCGCTATAGGCAAGTCTGCTTGGAAGACCTCTGGGTCCGTAACATTTCTGGGTGGTCTCAGGATTGCACAGCTGTAACCTCAGGGACATCTCCCTCAACTTTCCATTCTAAAACATTTTGAGGTCTATACTTCCTAGAGGGTGGTTCCCCAGAAGAAAGACTAGGAGCTGTCTGGGTGATTCTTTTGTCCTGAATCCAGGAGACCATCTCCGTCCCTTGTGCTCTCTGTGATAACAGAGTAGCATTTGCTGGCTGTACTTTGTGCCTTTTCCATTTTCTCCTTTGGAAAACAACTCAGAAACCAGCTGGATCTGACTGCCTCCCCAGCCTGTGACTCTCCAGTCCTCCAGGGGTGGGAGGCCCTCTCTGCTTCCTCCCTGGACAAGGGCTGGGTGGAGAATCCTGGAGGAGGGGCCCAGTGAGCTGGCTGTTGCCTTGGTAACAGCAGCACTGGAATTTGACCACTGGGGCCCAGGGGTGGGGGTTGGGAGTTGGTATAGGCCATGCTGAGGCAGGAGGAGGGTCCAGAGGGCTAGGAAAGGCAAACCGAGCAAGGTAGGACAAGGGTTCAGAGTCCCTTCTTGGCCTCAGTTTTCTCATCTATAGAGGGGGAGAGGAACCGACCTTAAGATGTCTTTTTTTAAAATTTGAATTAATGGTGGAGGCAGCCAGGGTAAGCAAGGTCAGCTCCTCCTCTAATGGACAGGGACCCCAGGGACTTAAGACTGTCCAAAGTCTCAAAGCAAATCCAGGGCAATGTGAAGCCTAAGTCCTAAGAGTGTGGTCTGTCCACTCTAGCATTCCTGTATCTCCAGAATAAAGGACCACAGTCCTGCTCATCATGGGAAGAAACACCCCAACAATGGTTATAGCTGGTCTGGCCCACAAAACTGAGAGAACAGCTGACAGCCTACCCCCAGGAGCTCTTGGCATGCTTGGATCCAGAAGGCTGACAAAAGACTCGCCTCACCCACCTGCCATGCCAGGCTGCAGTAGGTATTTTTAAATGGATGCCCACCCCTTTCTGCCTTGACGCTTGGCCCCTCCAGAACGCTGTGAATTCTGCCGCCCGCCCTCCATCTACTGCAGCCAAGCCCAAGTGGGTGCTGATCCACAGCCATCCTGTGGGCACCCACCTCTGGGATGGATACCCTCCTCCTCACAGGGATCAGAGTGATGTCGGAGCCCTTCTAACCATGATACTCAAGGCCCAGGGAGAGGATGGGTCTCATCCAAAGTCACACAGCGTGGATGAGGAATTTAGGAATACTGTGCCCTGGGAAGAGGATCAGTGACTCCTCCCTACTCCTCTGCCATTGACTCTCAGCGGCCGCGCCTTACTCACCTCTGCTGACCTTCCCATCCACACCAGAAAGATACTACAATTGTGACCTACTCATCCATCAGCTTAAATACCAGCCCCCAAGAAAAAAGAAAGCAGAGTTGAAGCCATAACTCATATTACACAGCAGGATAAATTCCAAAGAGATCAAAGATTTAAAAGTAAAACAAAACAAGAAAACACAAAATACCAGAGGAAAACAAAGGAGAATTGCTTTACAATCTTGGAGTGGGAAAGGATTCCCAACTATGACTCCACATACAACAGCCATAAAATAACAGCTTGATAAATTACACTACATAAAAATAAAACCTCCTTCATAGCAAAACTACAGTATAAACAAAGTCAGAAGTCAAGTTGACAAATCAGGAAAAGATATTTGCAACTCATAACCCAGACAACGAACTAACCTCCCTAAAAATATTTAAAGGGTTCCTAGAAATAAATAAAACCAAAAGCCAAAAATCAACAGAAACATGGATAAAAGTACTGAACCACTGGAAGAAGGAATCCAGGGTCTCTTGGATACAGGACAGGGCATTCAACCTTGCTCAGTGTAAACGCAAATTCAAATCCACTGAGATAACCATTTCACATGTCCCAGATTGGGAAAATATCCAAAGGTCTGAAGTGGTGAGATTATGGGGAGACGCCCTTCTTTATGCTCGTGGAGATGTACGCATCCTTTGTCGCAGCAATTCCTCTCCTAAGAAGTGACCCCCGTGCAAAATGATGCATACATGAAAAGCCTTATGAGCTTTGTGGTGCAGGCCCACAGCCCCAGCACTCTGGGAGGTTAAGGCAGGAGGGTCACGAGTTTGAGAACAGCCTGGGCAATTTACCAATCAACTGAGAACCCACCCCCAAATTAAGTGAATGAATGAATGAATGATGAATAAATGGGGATACAGCTCAGTAGAAGGTTTAATCATTAGTACAAGAAAAAAAAAATCAAGTTTTTTTTTTTCATTGCAGCAAGTCTGTGAATAACCTAGATACCCTTTAATACATGGTTCCATAAAGTCTGGCACTCACACAGCTGAAGAGCAGATAGCACAGAAAAGAGACTGGGCGCCCTCAAGGTACTGAAAAGGCGAGGTCTGCGTGGGGTCCTAATGTGGAGAGAGCAAGGGACAGAGCAATGTGCCCATGTGCTGCCATCTGACACTGCACTGGCTGGTACTTCAGCTAGGAAGACCCACAGAACCCCAGCACCTGGCCACCCTGGGTTGGGGCAGGGCAGGAACAAGCAGCAGGGAGGGAGGGATGCTTTTTATCCTTTTTTTCTTAACTACATGAATAGAGTGTCTAATAAAAATAGATGGAGTGGAGAGCTTTGGGCTCCAGCTCCCTGTCTCAGCTGTGCCCTTCATTGCTCTTCCCCTCCTGAGTGAGGATCTGTGGGTCCCCCTCACCTTGGAGCATCCCTGCCCCAGCCTGGCTGCCCCCCTGGTATCCCTGATTGGAATTGCCCTGCATTCCCAGCCCGTGCACAGGATCACGTCTCAGGGTGGCTCCCCCCAAAGCAGACCATAGGGAAGAACAGGATGCTGCCTTGGGCCCTGGGTGTGCATGAAGACACTGTGTTTACTGGCTGCTTTTGGTGTCTTCTTTGGTCTCTTCTTGGACACTGCCAGTCTCACGGGGGACAGTTCTGCAGGAAGCCCTTCCTGCACCCCCATGCATGTGGAGAGGGGCCTGGCTCCCACCAAGATCTGCATGGGGTTTCTTCAGGACAAATCCCCATGCCACCATAGGCTGAGCCACCTGAGTTCAGCTGCCTTCTCTGGACAGATGCCTCCATCAGGGAAGGCAGCTCATTCTCCCAGGAGAGGACTCTCTGCCGTCAGTGACCCCCATCTGCCTCCTCCACCCCTGTAGCCCTTCCTCTGCCAGGAGACACCACTATTTTCGCTCTCCCTCCAACTCGCTTTGGGGCTTCCCGCTTATCCCCAGCCCAGGCACCAGACATTATCACATGTAATCCTCATAGCAACTCTATAATCAGCGCTATCATCATTATCCCCAATTTACAGGTGCATCCCTGAGCCACAGACAGGCTAAGCGGTCAAGCACGGTCACACAGCACAACTCGAAGCTACACCATCTGGCTCCAGTTTGTCTTCACCATTACATCCAACTGGCTGGGTACAGGATCAAGCACAAGCGCTGAGGCTGATTCTTGTCACCCTTGCTGACCAACCAGAGCCAAACTGCCCTACCCATGTTCCACTCTGACTGCCTCGTGTCCCGGCCAGAGGTTCAGCCTACTGCATTTTCTCTTATGTTCTGAGGTGCTTGCATCCTATTTTCTTGGTGGGCAACTGCTATTCATTCTCTTTTCGCAAAGAATGGGGCTGGTGACAAATGGTGAGCTGGTAGCCTGGTGCCCAAGGAGGCCAAACTCCAGGCTCTGGTAGCCTCCTAATCAAGAGGGCACAGACCAGTTCCAGAGGTCCTGGATGGGGGCATTAGCTGTTCACAGGAGCCCCAACCGCACAGGGGGTGTTCCACCAGCCTGCTCCTCTTAAGATGGGGTTCCAGAGTTATCCCTGTCCAGGATACCGTGCTGGCTCCATCTCTGAGCCTAAGGCACTGAAAAGGCCATTCCTGTTTCTCCTCTTCTCTTTTTCTTTCTTTCTTTCTTTCTTTCTTTCTTTCTTTCTTTCTTTCTTTCTTTCTTTCTTTTTTTTTTTTTTTGTGAAACTAGGGTTTGAACTCAGTCCCTTGCACTTGCCAGGCAAGTGCTTATTCTACTGAGCTATCTCCCCAGCTCCCTTAGTGGGGACTGAACCCAGAGACTTTGTGTTGAACTACATCCTTAGCCTTATTTTTTTAAATGTATTTTTAAATTTTGAGATTCTAAACTGGCCCAGGCTGGGCTCAAACTCATGATCCTGACTTAGCCTTCCAAAATGCTGATGTTCCAAGCAGTTGCTATGTCCACTTTTCTTAGGCCTTTTCTTTTTTTATGCAATTAGTACAGGGTCTATAGGGTCTCACTATGTAGATCAGACTTATAGTGGTTCTCCTGTTTTCAGCCTCCCAAGTTCTGGGATTATAGGCACACACCACCACACCTGCCCAGTCTCAATCGCTGTCTCAGCTTGCCTCGGGAGTGGGGATTGAATCCCAGCCAACGCACTCTGCCTACGTAGGCGCTTTAGTCCACTGAGCTATCTGGCCGGCCCTTCATAGGCCTTTTCTGACTGAACCCTGGCAGCTCCATGGAGGTACACGGGGAAGATGTGGTCTGAGGGGCAGGCACATGCACGCCACCTCCACTTAAAGTCAATTGGGTCAGCCAGCCTACAGTTCAGGGTCAAGACGACGCCAAAGAAAAAGTTCCATTATTTTTCAAAACTCAGAAATTACTGCCCAGGAGTTAAATAAAGATATTTAGGCCTGGCCTTCAAGATTCCCCAGGGCCTCACAACCTTTTCTTGGCATCCCACGGCCCCAATTCTCAGGTGGGTACCCTGGGTGGGGCCCTTCTTATTTATCCCCTATCCCAGTGCTAACCCTGCACCTACAGGCACCAGTGGACCTTGGTGGAACTGAATTTTGCAGCTTACCCTGGCTCCCAACTCACCACCTGAAGCTTATGGCAGAGTTAAGCCAGGGCTTTGAGAAGTTAGGAGTGTCCTGCAATCAGTGCTCAGTCAGTCCACACATGACAGAAAGACCCAGTCCTTAGCTCGCTGGTCCTCTCCAGGGGGACTGGGACTCACTGCCAGGCACCAAGTGGGCTAAGACCCTCTCCTACTTTTCTAGTCTGGGGTCCACTGCCTAGCCCAGCCCCTTGTCAGGTGCCTGGGTGCTCTCATCTCCCAGACGGATGATGAATGTTTTGTCCCTCATCCAGTTGACGTTTACCTACTCCAACCTTGTTGACATCAGAGCTTGCTCTAGGAGAGGTCTGAGGAGTTCCATGCTGGGTCCTCATTTCTTCTACCTGCACAGATGTTTTCCTGTGGACAGAATCTGCTGGGGATTGAAAAGGAGTAGGAGCGTAGGTGTGCGTGAGTGTGTACACGCATGTGCCTGCACGTTGTGCGCCTCTGGATCTGCCCACACTGGGGAGGCTGAGACTGCAGGCAACTTACTGTATGGGAAATGCTGGTTCTGGTGTGTGTCTGCCCTACGGCCTGTGGGCTCCCCTGAGGCTCTTCTCTGCCTCTGCAGGTCTGAGCACAGGGGCCAACACTTTCCACAGCTCAGACCTGACCACACAGAAGGTAGCCTGAGGCCCAAGTGAGGGGGCCACAGAGCCGCCTGGGGACTCCTGGGACAGGGCTCAGGGTGAGGGGCCCAGAGGGAGACAGGGAAGGAGACAGGGAAGGAGGCCGAGAACGGGGGAGTTGGCAGGGCTGGCTGCGGGTCTGGGCTTCTCTGGGCTCTTTGTCCAAATATGGAAGGTTTTTTGGTCTCCATTTGAGTCACGCCGGCCATGGCCCAAGAGATCTGCTTTCCAGATACTGCAGGTGGGACTGCGCCAGCACTGCTGGGCCTGACCCCCCTTCTCCTGCCTTGGCCCATCTCAGCACCTTCCCAACCTCATGGGCCGGAGCTATCTCCACCAGCAGAGAGTCCAGTCCCATCTCAGATACTCTGCAGCACTAAGAGAAGGGCCCCTGGGGCCAGGAAGGCAGCAAACCCTCTTCCTTCTGCTGATATGCTATCACTTTCCTAGGGTCACTCCTCCAATATAACAGAATCTTTCAGCTCATCAATTACTGAGCAAGAACTATGTGCTCGTGTCTAGGACCAAAGATTGTGACTCCTGTGAGATCACCATGTGTTGTCCTGTGCCCAATTTGATGATGAACACCAGGAACCTGAAAGCCAGGAACCTGAATCACTGGATTCAGGCCAACTGGTTGACCTTCAGCTCTGCTACTCACTGAAATTTCGGAACCCCTACAAACTTCTTCCCCAAACTGTGGCTCACATGGGTGACAGGATCTCCCAGTAGGGTTGTTGTAAGGCTTGAGGGAGTTAATATACACAATGTGCTTAGACTACTGTGTCCAGGCCCAGAAAGCCTTTAGGAGCTTTGCTGCCATTCCTTACGACAATCCACCCCTTGACCAGTACACCTCTGAAGGCTCTCCCTCAGCTTCCTCCCTGATCTCTCTGCCTTAGGCAAAATTCACACCATCAGCCTTGGAGTGAGGTGAACTTGGTTGAAATATCACCTTCCTACTGGGCTCCGAGACCTGAGTTAGACACCTGAACCTCTCTGGGCCTCAGTGTGTGGTTCCTGCCTTGCCCACATTGGTACTAACTTGTGATAGAACCCTCTGCCCATGTGCCAGGCTCTACTTGCAGAGCCAATGTGGGGCTGATATAGGTAGAAATGGGGGGCACAGAAAACCCCCCTGGGCAGAGCTCAGTTATCCTTCCCTCTCCCACAGTATTTACTTAATAAATGTATCAAAGCTCCATTGAGTACCTGAGACAAGATTTGGCATGGCTGGGGACACCTGTCCAGAAACAAGCACTGGGTCTTAGACAGACCTTGGGGCTCCATTCAAATGTCCACACCCAGAGACTTTGATGTGGGTTCCCACTAACCAGAGTGGAAATGTGTATCCTGGGGCAGGGGCACTTCCTGACACCTGGGCTGGGAAGTGGGGAAACAGCCCCACACAGACCTCTTTAAGAGGCCTGTTCCTGGCCAGGAGCCTCTATGGAGGGAAGCAAGGACACAGCGCCATCAGAAGAGACTCAGGGCACATGACCCAGAAAGGAGAGCAGGGCCAAGGACAGAGGAGGAAGAAGAAAGCAAGGAGCCCCCAGAGAAGAAGCTCTGGTGTGAGTGAGAACAAAGAACTAGGTGCTCAGAGGACAGAGGAGACACTGGCCAGGTGATGAGGTGGTGGAGCAAGTAGGGCTCAGCGCCACCCTGCCACCTTCTCTTCCTCCTCCCCCTCTTCTCCCTCCTTCTCTGTCTCCTTCCCCTCCCTCTCCAGCCTTGGGGCCAGGCCCCAGACTATTTTTAGTTGGAGCTGAATTTAGCCATTCCCTCGGAAATTCCTTACCCGCCCCAGGCAACGCCCTGCTGGCCTTCAGGAGAGGCCTGGCAGTGACTGGTCCAGCAAAAGGGGAGAGGAGAGGAACCAGCACAAGGAGCCTTAAGAGCTATTGAGCACCTAGTGGGCAACCTGAGGCTTAGAGCAGGTCCCCAATCAAAGTTGCTCCTCTCTCTACAGCCCCTGCCCTGCTCTTCTTCAAGAAGGCCTCCAGGGCCACAGGGCCACACAGCACAGCCTGGTCCCAAGGGTCCAGGAGACAACTATCTCTGGAGTTCTTCGCCTCTGACCTCAGGACCCAGCGTGGGCGTGGGGAGCAAGGCTGCCTGGAGTCATCCATCCCAGCTCCCAAGCACCCATGTATCCAGGAGCCCCATCTAGGGCTCCTCTTCACCAATGGAGAAAGTGAGGCAGAGGAACTTGTCAGGTCAGCGGCAGGAGGCAGCACGGCCTGACTTTCCTCCCTCCAGTGCTCCCTGTATCAGGCCTCTCACGGAAGGTTCACTGAGGATGAGGTCTGGAGCTTGGCCGTTTCCTGGGTCCCCTGTGAGGCAAGGTTCATAGGGCATGTGCTTCTCTGAGCTCAAGCTCTCAGCCCCCCGTCCATCAAGCAGAAGAGGCCTTCCAGCAGGCAGATCAGCTCCTCATCCTCCATGACTGCCCATACCACTCAACTCAACACGGAGGCCTTCAGCCTGGTTCCTGCACACAGCCCCTGTCCATGTGCTCCGGCCAAACTGATACCCACTGTCCTACTGCATGACACACTCAGCAACTTCCCTTTTCTATCCTGGCTCAGAATGATCCCTCAGATACCTCGTGATCCAGGCCAGTACCCTGAAGAACTCTCAGTAGCCCCCTCTGAACAGCAGCCCAGGTGTGGGGCTGGAGCAACCATGAGGAGCAGAACAGAGATTTCAGGGCCTGGCCAAGTGCTGCAGAATTTCGGCAGGGCTTTCCCCTGGCTGGGCCTCAGCTTTCTCATCCTAATAATGTAGAAGTGAGAAGGGTTAGAGTATGTAGCTAACGGTCAGTCAAGTGGACCATCCTGGCATTCAAGGCTCTGGTCTGCCTCTTCTTTCTCCTGCCTTGCAGCCTGACAAGAGGTTTGAAACTCACTAGCAGGCCAAGCCAGGAGACAGGGAGAGGCTGAAGGGGCTGAAGAGAAACGAGGAGCAAGACCTCAGCGACAAAGGCAGCAGGAAGATGGAGCTGGCAAGGCTCTGAAGGGGGGAAGGGTCCCTTTACATCCTTCTACCCCTTTCCTTTCACATCTGCTCCTTAACCTCCAGTGCCCTGTCCTGGGAAAGCACTGAATGTTTGTCCAGGGAGTGAGGAGTGGGGTCTCAGCAGTCCCAGGAGGACGGCTGTGGGGCTGGCTGTCGGCCAAGAGTGCAGCCTCCTTCCCTCCTACTCTGAAGTGCTGCGAGAAGCAGGGCCTGTTCACCCTCTGGGAACCAATAAACAGGAAACAGACACCAGCACTGCACAGCCCCTCAGCCGAAGCCCGATCACAGCCCCCACCGCTCTACCTCTGGCCCAGGACCTGCCTTGCCTCTCCCCAGCCTCAAGATCTCAGGACAAAGGGCACCAGAACTGAGAAAGTAAGGATCTCAAAATCATGAGCAAAATCAAGCAAAGAAGTCTGGACTCTTGGAAAAGAATTCAGAATCCTTGTTTTGAAACCACAGGATGCCAGACTCTCAAGAGTGACAATCTCAAAAACACACATGATGTGACCACATTCTCTAGGTTCAGGGCCTTGGACTGAAAATGCCATAAGAATGGTCCCTTCAGGGCCAGGGAGATGGCTCAGTGGATTAAGTGCTTCCCTGACAAGTGCAAGCGTCTGAGTTCAAACACCGGTTCCGGCAAAAAAAAAAAAAAAAAAAAAAAGAATGATCCCTTCACCAGGGAGATAGTTCACTAGTAAGCACCTGCCTGGCAAGTTCAATCCCCAGTACAAAAAAAAAAAAAAAAATCCCTTTGTTCTTCTAATAACTTCATGTCTCCATTTTGCAGAGCAAGAAACTGAGGCTCAGTGATGTATTATTTATCAGCCTGCCAGGGAGCCACTTTTTGCCTGCCAGGCACACTCTCTGCTGCAGAGGGGCTCCAGGCCCAGAATGGGAAGCAGAGGGTCTGAGCCCCATCTCCCTGGCCTGGGGCTCTGCCTCTGCTCTGCCCTGACTCCCAGCTGGGTGCAAACATCCTCTACAAGTCCCGGATCGGAGTTGGGTAGCATCAGTAGATGGAGAACTGGAGAAGGGAAGAGCACCCTGTCACTTGGTCCTCCTCATTCCCAAGGGCACAGGCCACTGGGATATAAGCCCTTCCCGGGTATAGCCAGGACCCCAACTACACTTCTGTCATGGCTGGAAGAAGGTGAGATTCTTAACATCTCAGTCATGAGGCAAGGAATTAATAATTTATTGAACACTTCATGTGTGTCAAGGCCTTCCTGACATGATTTTTGTTTAATCCCAACAATAATCCTTTATGGAATGAGAAGGCACTGTCCCCATTTTACAGATTCAGGGGAGTCTACAATTGCTTGTTCTGGAGGACAGGGAACCCCTTTCTGTGTGAATCTTGGCAGGGATGGCCTGGCAAAGACATGACTTTTCTATGTGTAGTGGCTCAGGTTGTCGTCCCAGCATTCTGAAAGGCTGAGGCAGGAGGACTGCAAGTTTAAGCCCAGCCAGGACAATTTAGCAACTCAAAATAAAAACAGTAAGAAGGGCTGGAGATGTAGCTCAGGGCCAGGTTGAATCCCCAGTTCAGAGGGTAGGGGTGGGGGAACACATTAAATCTGCCCCCTCCCTAGGCCCCCACCTTCCCTGTTTGCCCTGGCTCTGAACAGTTAACTGTCCCCCTTAGGAATGTCTAGTTGGCAATGGGCCATCCCCTCTAGGAGCCAGCCTCTTCCCAACAGACCCACTGGCACTTGTTCTTGCTCTACTGTGTCCCTCTGGGCCTCACCCACATCACAGGGCTAGGACCTTTGCTGAAAGCTCTTGGCAAGCAGGGATGGGGTCCAAGCTTTCCCTTTATGTCCCTATTGGTCATCAAGGAACTCAATGCTAAATGAGTGAACGACAAAGAACCATGGAAAGAAACAAAGGCAGGATTAATGCAACAGGCCCAGGACCAGCACATACTGGATTCTGGATCTCAGAAGATAAGAGTTGGTCCCAGGGACACAATCATAGTTCCCTAAAATGTCGATGTCCCAACCCTCACACAACTTTTGAATATGTTATCTTATTGCCAAAAAGACTTTGTAGGTGGCATTGAAGATTCTTGATTACACAGGTGGGCCCACTGTAGTCACAAGGGTACGTTAGCAGGCAAGAGGGTCACAGTAAGACATTATCCAGTGTGGCCAGGGCCACAGTGGGCTGTTTGTATCTCTGATTTTTTTTTTTTTTTTTCGGAACCAGGGATTGAACTTAGGCCCTTGAGCTTGCCAGGCAAGCACTTATTCTACTGAGCTATCTCCCCAGCCCCTATTTTGTATCAGTGAGAGCTCTAACAGATATGCTATCATTGGTGTACAGCTGGCTTTGAAAATGGGAGAAGGGGCCACAAACCAGCGAGTCTCACCACGAGCTAGAAAAGGCAAGGGACTCCTTTTCCCCTCCTGTTTTTAGCCCAGCGAAATCAGTTTCAGGCTTCTGACCTCAAGAACCTTAAACAGGCAATTTGTGTTGTTTCAAGCCACTGAAGTAACAGCAATCTGCTATGGCAGCAACAGGAAGCTAACAGGCTACCCACCAGCAGCCCCCGCCTCTGAAGTCACCCCTCCCACCCTCTCCCTGCCCAGGGAGGTTTCTAGAGCCTGGAGAATCCCTTGGAAATAAAACAGGTTCCATCACTCAAATGTCCCATGCACCACAGCATCACCACTTCTGGGGACAGAACCTGAGTGAGCACCACAGCTGGCCATGAATGTAAGCAAAGACCCTGTGTGTAAGGCGAAGAGCCCTGGAGCAGCCTATAGCCCAGCCAGTCAGTGCTTTAGTTTACAGGTACAGGTCCTGCTCAGGACGGCTATGCCCTCCCAGTGGCCCTAGGAGAAGGTTCGATTCTGGGGCCAGTCTGGAGGACTATGAGGCTCTTGGGAAAAGAAGAGTCGTTCTGGGCCTCACAGCAGAGAACTGGTGAACTGGGCTGGATCCCAGTCTCCTGATTCCCTATGTGGCTCTCTATGTCTCTACCAGGCCACCCCTTGCAAACTCCACAGCTCCTGGAGGGGGTCCTGGAAGCGCCTCTGAGGCCTCAGAGAGCCTGGTTCTGACCCCAAGCCCCTGCATATTGTGGACTTGGGATCACCCCTCAAGAGCCCAGCAACCTGAACTTTCTTTTTTGTCTGCCTTCTGTACCTGGGATGCCAATCCAGGGGTGTGTGTGGGAGAGTTGACTCCCATCCTGTTGTTTCCCAGGGGATCTAGGGGCCTCCATTTCAAAATCTGCCAACAAGGCACCAAGATGCCTGGGCACATTTCCCAGTAAGCACTCTAGGGCTTTGAGCATTTCTGGGAAGCATGGGCTCCCCTGTCCCCTTCCCTGCCACCACCACCTCTGCCAACTCTGTGGGAATTCTGTGGGGCCATGGCCTGGGTATGAGGACACCTGGGACCACAGCTCAGATGTATGTCCAGCAGAGCCTATAGCCCCAGTCAACTCTAGAGCCTTTGTTATTCTCCCTACCCTAAGTAACCTCTCAGACACTACCCAGCCCTGCAAGTGGCAGCAGCTCTGTGTTTACCTTGAGTACTGGTGATGTGGGTCCTTCACGGCTCTCTGGGCTACAGCTGAAACACATGCTACTCTTGGCTGACAATGGTCTAGGCCCATAATCTGAGTACACTGGAAGGCTGAGGCTGGAGGATTGCAACGTTGAGCTCAGCCTGGACAATTTAGAGACTCAATAAGACACTATCTCAAAATAAAAATAATAAAAAGGGCTGGGCATACCTCAGTCCAAAGGCTCTAGGTTCATTCCCTAGTACAGCCAAAAAAGAAAAAAAGAAAGCAAACCAAGAAAACCACCATCCCACCACCTGTGTCCCAGCCCACACCAACATGCCCAGATTATTCCTGTGACTTCCTGACTGGCCTGGAGGACTCCACTCTGGGCCTTAGGGGCAGCCCTCACATAGCAGCCCAGTTCAGGTCATTGTTGTGCTCAGAACCTTCCAAGAGTGCTCCTATTCCCTTCAAATAGATACAAAGCCCTCACACCAGCCCTGGGCTCCCCCATGCCCTGGCCCACCTCTACCCTCCCTTTTCTTTCTGACCTCTGACCACTGCTCAGCTCCATGTACACTCGCTGTAAGTCTGCTTCCCAGACACCTCAGGGTCTTCATGCTTGCTCTTCTTCTATTCACCATGCTTCTCTTCAATTTACCTGACTTGCTTCCTCACTTCCCCAGGCTTCTACTCAGGTGACACCTCCTCACACAGGCCTTTCCAGATCCCTGGATCCAAATTCCCGTACCCTATCCTGCCATTCTCAACTCTTTCTTGCTTTATTTTCTCCGCAGCTCCTTCCAGCTCCCAGATTCAAAGCCTCTCAAGTTCCAAGCTGGTGTCCTCACCAGCCTGGAGGATCCAGGAGGGCAGCCTCTGTTTTGTACATTGCTGCACCATCAGACATGGAAGAGTGCCTGACCTGTACAGTATGTATTTGTCCAATGGATGAATGCACTTTGCATTTCCCTATCTAAGGCCACCCAGGTCTCTGAAACAAACATACCACACACAACCTGCCCTGTCGGTTTTCACTCCTAATAGACTGTGCCCCCCTCCAAAAGCCCCTCCCTGTCTTGAAGGTTTCAAAGCCAAACCCAGGACGAGCCTGCACCAGGAAGCCTCCTCTGCCAATCCCCAGTCCGACATCCTAAACTCAACCAGACTGCTCCTAGATTCTAAACTCTGAGCGCCCTGCTCCCAGGTGGCCTGGGGGTGTCTCCAGCCCAACGCTGTGCAGGCAGAGATCACAGATGGGAGGAAGGAAAGCAGGAGAGGCAAGTCTCTATCCTGAGCATCAGCAGCGGGGGCCAGGGACAGGATTAGCAGCAGTCTCCCAAACCCAGCTGGTTCCTGAAGTGAGGGGCTGGAAAATGTCATACTCAGCTCTGGCCCATCCCCCAACCATCCCTTGCTAGATGGACTCATTCCTGGAGAGCACTCCTCCTGACACCCCAGAGCCCTCGGGAAATGGGGGGGACAAGGAACAAATAAAGGAAAGGGAGAGCCTTTCTGCCCACCTTCCCCCATTCCATCCTCCTGCTGGGTGACAAGACATTTAATTATATATATTTGGTAGTGCTTGGGATTCCAAACATCCTAATTGCCTTGTCCTCTCCCAGCAGAACCAGTTTCCATGGAAAAATCACAGCAAAGAGCTAAGGAGGAGGAGGAGGGAACCCCCACCAGACAGGCCCCTGTCAAAGGGGTGAAAAGAGACCAAGGTGCTGGGAAGATCTGTATGGGGCGTCCTTGAAAGGCAGGGAGCTGGCTGGGCAAGCCAGGCTTGCCAGGCATGGAGTGGGCGGCCTGTCTGGTGGTGGAGGAGAGGAAGGAACAAAGCCAAGACTTAGGAGCTCAGGACTGGCTCTGCCTAGCCATGCTGTGTGACCTTAGGACCAGCCTTCTTTTTTTCTGGGTCTCCAAGTTCTTCCCTATTCAACCCCAGGCTCTGCTGAATTAAATAACCATGAGGACAATGTTGAGGATGCTGGGAATATGCAAGATGCCCTCAAATTCCCTGAGTCATGCCCCTTCTCTGCTGGCAGACCAATCCCAGTGAGGAACAGGGACATCCCTTCACTATGAGTCACTGATGTGCTAGAATTCTCAAGCCTAATTCCACACCATAAAATACCCAAGCTTTCACATTCAAAAATGAAACAGTGTCCAGCATATAGTAGGCACTTAATAAATGCCAGCCCTGCTCACCATTATTCCACATGCCGAAGTCCCATGAGTTCATCCATCTATGGTTCTGAGAGGTAAGTCACTTCCTGCCTCTGGGCTATAGATGTTGTACATCAACTGGGTGTCAGGTACTGGGGGGCAGAAGTGGACTACAGGACTCTGCTCTAAGGCCAGAGTGGTGATGTCTGCCATGAAGTGTCACAGCCAGGCTACTGTGGACCTCAGTGGAGGATGCCAGGAGAGCGGGAGGGGTAGGCAGGAGGGCCAGCCTGCATATCTGCAAGGTTAGTTCATTGACGAGGGGCCCCAGGAGCTGCCCTTACTCAAAGCGCTCCTCAATCTTTACAGCCATTGCAGAGCTGCCTTTCTCTCTCTTCCATGTCTCTGACTTCTCCCCTTTCCCTGGCCCACTCTGCAGGCTGAGCCCTTCCTCCAGAGCCAGCAACTAGGTGGTCTATCTTTCCACTCCGCAGATGGGAAAGCTGAGGCCCACAGACGAGTGAGTCAGAGGCTGAGCTGAGCCTGGTATCCATGTCTCCAGAAATAGGCCCACACCACACTAAGGGTGCCTATGGGCTTCGGGCTGGGCAAGATTCCCCACAACTTGAGTGTGAGTCTGGGGTTTCATCTGCCCCCAGGTTCTCTGGGGTTCACACTGGTTTCTGCCCCACAAGGAAAGTGTGGCAGCTCTTCTTTTTCCTTCTTATTCTACAGCCCACACCACACCATTTCTGCTCACAGGATGAGGAGTGTGACTGGAGCCCCATGCCCCAGACAAGAGAACATTGTCTCCCAGAGGGAGGCCAGCAGGAGGGGGTGGCCAGCTGCTCTCCATCTTCTGGAGCCAGAAGGAAGGAAGAGGATAGCAGGAGGGAGTCAGGCTAGCAGATGGGAGAACTTTCAGGCTTTGTGAGGGGGTAGGGAATTGGGGCATGGTGAATGTCTTCTGAGGCTGAGCCTATAGCAGCCCACCAGGTTACATAGAGGCCTGTGCCCATACGTGGGCCGAGTGTGGTCACCAAGAAGCAGCTAGGGCAGTGATCCCTGGTTTTAACACTCACTTACCCCTGGGGACAGAATGATGCTACCACCCACTCACCTATTAGAGCCTGCCACACCCGGTGTGGTGGTACATGCCTATAATCCCAGCACTCACACGGCTGAGGCAGGAAGATTTCTGTGAGTTCAAGGCCAGCCTGGGCTACATAAGCAAGTTCAAAAATCAGCTTGCACTGTACAATGGAGACCCTGTCTCAAAGCATAACACAACACAACACTACGAGCCTGCCAGGTAGGGGTCTTGCCCCCATTTTCCAGTTGGTGAAAGTGAAACAAAGAGCATGGGTATGACAAGTCCTAAGGCCTTACAGGACTCTGCAGCTGAGACTCCAACTCTGCTCTTCTAATTATAGACTCACCCAGTTCTCTCCCCTAAGAGGTAAGAGGGGACATCAAACCAGGACTGGAGCAGGCAAAGGTGTAGAGGTCAGAGAAAGACTCCATCCATGGGCAGGGAGAAGGCTGTATTATGGCAGATCTGTCCCAACTTATCCCCTCTAGGTGGGGGAGAGTAGAGGGAGGAATAGAACAGAAGTAGGCCAGGAGCCAGTCCTGTGAACACTCCTACCTCCTATGTGGGCTCAATGCCTCCTCCTAGGGGATCCTCATCCACCCAGACTGCCTAAGTCTCCAGGTTCACCCCTGCCCTCTCCCTCAGCGGAGCTTAGGGCTCCCAGTGGAGATCAAAACATGGGAAAGGAAGCTGGGGAGGGGACTCCTGGCAGTAGCTGCCCGTGCTCCCCCGCCATCTTCCAAAGACAGAACTGGCACTGGTTTAAGGCCATGTAATCTCCTCTCAGAGGGATGAACATGCTCTAAATTCCCTAGCTCCCCACTCCCAACCTGCAGACTCTGGCTTCAGCTTTTAAGAGGAGAAGCAGAACAGGACAAGAACAAGACCGAGCTGAAGAGAGTGAAACAAAGGGAAAGGGAGTTCAGAGGGTCCGTGAGAGCCAGCCTGAGAGCAGAGCGCTGGGAATGGGAGTGACCAAATTAGTTCAAGGTTTAGGGTTTCCAGGCTTCTCAAGAGTCAGGGACACGGTGGGAGGAGAGATGCAGTTAGAATAACCCCAGGTAATCCCGGAGCTCAGCCCGGAACCCAAGGGTCTCAAACCTGATTTCCAAGCCAGAGAAAAGGCCATCTAGAATCAGCTGGAACCTACCACCGGAAACTCAGGCACAGGTGAAGCCAGAAGATAGAAGTGAGGACCTCAGGGAAAGTGAGGCCCCAGGACCAGGGCACCACCCATCTCCCGAACCATGGAAACCACAGAACCCTGTCTGGTGGCTGGAACCTCTCCCAACCTCTCTTAAGGGGCCTTGTTGGGCCTTGTTGATCTGCCACCGCAGAAATCCTGCTGCCTCCCCCTTCCCTAGCAGTCACTATCTAGAAGTTTCTCTAATTGAAGAAGCAGGCTCTGTCAGAATTCAGGCCCCAGAGTGCCCCAACACAGACTTGCCCAACATCTGTGCAGGAGCAGCTGGATGGAAACGCATCTTGTCCACATCCCTCCCAGTTCTATCTTACAAAGAGGGTGGGCTGATATCTAAATCACAAGAAAAGCCAGCACCACAGTGGGTGGGGAATGGGGCTAGAAGCCCCACACCTCCCATACACACTGCTTCATAAAGGCCTTGGCTGTCTCTGCCCAGGAACATGCTGACATTCTGACCTGCCACAGGAAACCACTTCAGAAAGGGCAAACACATGCCTAAACTCCTACAGGGGGTCTGGCCAACAACTGGGCAGCCAGGCTCAGAGACTTAAGCCTGTGCTGTGCACCATCACACTCAAACCTCCATGTGTTCACAACAAAGAACCACACGGGGATCTCACCAAGACCCGAAAGATTCACTAAGAACCCTGAAGAACCCTTGTAATTATTACCAGAACACTTTGGTAATAATTTTGGAGCAGACACGAACCTTTCACATTAGAATTGACAGAAGCCTGAAGCCTCTTCAGGGTCTGAAGGTTACTGGAGCCCTGTATCATTAACACTCTTAGAACTGCCTGGATGCCTCAGTACCAGATAAACACCTGCACACCTGGGCAGTACGTACTTTCATAACAGTTACTGCCCAAGTCAGTGCTGAGGGCCTCCCTTCAGCCGCAACCAAAGGTCTCCCCCTCAAAAAAGAACTCACCACCTGTGGCTTGCGGCAACACTTGCTGGCAGGGGCAGGCTCATCTGGAGCTCTGATGGCCTCAGGAGGCCTGGCCTCAGCAGTAGGTGGTGCAACAGGAGTCAAGCAGGGAAGGTCCACAGGTACAGGGGAAGGGACCTCACCCGAGTGGAGTGTCAGCATGTATTGCTTGGTGACATCCTCAAGTGATGGTGCCTGCAGTGTGGGGTGGCCTTGCACAGGGAGGCCCGCAGGCTCTGGCACAGCCGCTGGAGGGCCCACAGAGGTCTGGGGCTCAGGCACTACGATTGGCATGAAGGTGGCAGGCACACTGGCATGGCGAACATGTTTGGAGGAGGGCCGGGCCCGAGACAGG
The DNA here is from genome assembly GCA_004027165.1 of Ctenomys sociabilis. Lineage (NCBI taxonomy): Eukaryota > Metazoa > Chordata > Mammalia > Rodentia > Ctenomyidae > Ctenomys > Ctenomys sociabilis. Next base: position 141,578 of record PVKA01001495.1, read on the forward strand.
CTACCAATCTGGTCTTGATCTTTCTCTTCTTTCCGGAGCTCCTGGTGACTGCTTCGGGTTGGGCGCTTCTTGGAACCTCGTCGAATGAGCCGAGGAGATAAAACATCTGCCAGCTTGGGGTTAAGGTGGAAGTCATGGTGAGCACTGGAAGACTCAGGCAGGGCCTCGGGTAGCGCCCTCTCAGACTGTGCCCGGCTCCTGGTGGGACCAGGGTCCTCTGGCTCTGCCCGCTGCTCCACAAGGATAGGCTCGCTGCTAGACGGAGGCAGTATGGGTTCGACTTCCCTGATGGGTTCCCCTCCGGGGCCCTCAAATCCAGGTCCAGCCAGCTCCCCACGCCGACTGGGATCACTCAGAGATTTCTTCTTGGGGGCTTTACCAGCAACTCTGTCTTCCCCTACACGCCCCAAAGCACCAGGACCCTGAACAATACTCTGAATGACCTCTTGATATCCCTTGCTCTCTTCACTGCCTACAGACCAGTCACTGTGGCCACTGGTTAAGCCTTCATCCACAGCTGGGGTCACTGGAAGCCCTGCTTTGGTGCTCAGTGAACCCAGGAGGTTGCTGTCCACAGAGAACCCAGAGGGCTCCTCAGAGGTGGCAGCACGGTGGCGTTGTGGAATTGGGTCACTCAGGGACCTGTAAGCCTCACTTGCCTCACCATTGCCGAGTTCAGTCCCACCAGGGCTTGAAGGTGGGGCTTTGCGTCTCCTCCGGAGAGCACCTGGTGTGGCAGGAGTCTCAGGGGACATGAGAGCCCACCCACCCAGACTGTCCTCAGCCCCAGGGACATGGTGGTTCATATGGGCTGAGGATGAACAGACAGGTCTCCACACCCCTGTTGTGCCCAGACTGGAAAAGGCTGCACCAGGAGGCTCAGGGTCTGCCCCAATGCCTTCATCTGTCAGACTGGATTCAGGGCCTGAGAGCTCCTCCTGGGACCGCTGCCCTTTGGTCATGTTCTCTGTCCAGTCTGGGCTTCTAGGGGATACATCACTTCCATCATCGTGCTGGGCACCCATGCGCTGGATCTTTTCAAATACCTGGCGAGCCTCCTGTACATACTGATCCTGGACCACAAGAGGCAGTGGATCCTCCTCAGCACCAAGGCCTGCTAGCAGGAGCTCAGAGGAGCTGGGCTTCAGGGCACTGGTGTGTGTTAGACGTCGGGCCACTGGCTTCTCAGAGCAGGTAAATGACTTTGCCCTCCTCAAGGTGGCCGTCAAGTCCTTGAGCGTGGGACGGGTGCCAGGTGAGGCTGGTGCTTGGGAGGGCACAGGCTCAAGTCGCTCTACTGGGCCACCTGTTGACCTTGAGTCCTTGCCATCTAGGAGGCTGCTTCCATGTCCCAAACTGGGCTTTCGGACTCTCAGTTCTGAAAGATCTGAACGCAGAAAACTGAGAAGTGTCAGAGTCTCTGAGGCAATATCTGGATTTGACAGGGACTTTCGCTGTCTATTCTTGTCCAGCTCTAACCCTCCATCCCTTAAGGCCCTACTGATGCCCACAGGTCCCTTGGTTCGGGGTCGAGCCTGGGGCCGCAGGAGACCTTCCCCGGCTCCAAAGCTAGGGGAGCGGTACACTCCCCAGCTCCCAGAACCCTTGCTAGACCACAGGTCGTCATCCTTGAGGGTCTCAGTGCTGGAATAGCGGCTGCTACCGCGAGAGCCCCCAGGGCTGGCCAGGTATGCGGGAAAGCTCACCTTGGCTACTCGGAAAGCTCCTCCCACAGTCTCGGACATAGGCCTCATGCCCTCCTGGGGAGCCGTGACAGAGGGCTGCAGGCCAGTAGCCCACTCCCGAGGGCCCCCTTCGTTAAGGGCTCTTGGAGAAGTTGGAGATTCAGGGCTCCTGATTCCCCCCGCTGAGTCCATGCTCCCCAAATTTAACCCATCACTGTCTATCCGGATGTCCTGATCCAAAAGCACGCTTCCAGGCCTGAGCCCCGGCCTCGCACTCCAGTGGTGACCGCCCTCACCGTCTTGGTCCTCGTCACTGCCCGATGAGCGGCCGCCGCGGTAGGTCGGACTCTGTGCCCCTGGCTGTGGCGGCGGGCCCTCCTCTTCCTCCTCGCTGGAACTGGCAGCCCTGCTTCGGCTGACAGGATAGGAGGAGGCCACGGAGGAGGAGGAGCAGGAGGCCCGGGCCCCGGCCTGCGGTTGGGAGAAGCTATGCCAAGAATGTAAACCATCCGCTGGACGCTGCGCTCGCTCCAGTAGCTGCTGCCGCCGCCTTTCCTCGATCCCTGGACCGGGCACCGGCCGCTGCGCTGCACGCAGGCCTGCCAGCGGGAAGCACGTCCGAGGAGGAGGCGTCGGCGGCTGCCGGGGCTCCCGAGTCGGGGGCTCCCACGCGGCGCCGTCGGGGCTGGGCGTCCCCAAGGCCTCCGAGTCTGCGCTGGGCCTCCTGGACCCGGGGCCTCCGAAAAGCTTGCGCATCTCGGTGACGCTGGGCCAGGCTCCGCGCGCGGCGCCTTCGGCCGCTTCTTCCGCGGCCCCAGGAGAGGCACCGCCGTCCCGGGCCCCCGCGGACTCGCAGTCCGGACGCGGCGCGTCGAAGCGCCGGGAGAGCTGGCGCACAGAGGGCGAGAGGCTGCGGAGCGGGCGCGGCTGCGCGGGGGCGGCCGGGGGCCCCGACGCCAGCTTGGACACGCGCCGGGAGGGCTGGCCCGGGACGGCCGCGGCTGGCCGGCACGAGGCGCGGCGCCGCAACCCTGGGGCGTCCGCGGCCTCCTCCTTCGGCCCGGGGCCGCCGCTCCAGCGCTCCAGCAGTTTGAACGAGACGCTGCGATAAAGCGGGGGCCGGGGCGACCCGTCCGCCATGGTGGCGGCGCTCACTCCGGGGGGGGCCGGCCTCGGGCAGCCGCGGCCAACCCCCCCTTCCGTGCCCGCCCCGAAGGCGCTCAGTGGCCGTGGTCCGAGGCCTGGGTCCTGCACCCGCTGGGCGCGGGGCTTTGGGAGGAGGACGAAGAGACAGGTAGAGATTTATCTGTCGCGGATCAAGTTTCTGCGGCTGCAGGCGGCAGCAGCTCCATCCCGGGCCGCCCCTTCCGCCTCCGCGCGACCCTCGCCTCTGTCCCGAAAGCCGAGGGCATCGCAGCCCGGCCGGGGAGGGACCCCAGCGCTCCGGTCTTCTACTCCGCGCCCGCCCTCCGGCGGCCGGCCGGCCTCCCCCCACACTCGCGCTCTGACTCGCGCTCCCTCCCCCTAGGCTGTGCGCTCCGAGCTCCCTTTTGTTGCAAATAAACTTTGTGGCACAGGAAAGGGGGCGGGGGGCGGAGCCTTGCTCCCAAAAGAGGGGGTGGGCTCTGAGCGCGCGCGAGTCTGGGAACCCAGCGGGGGAAGGGAATCGGGGAGGAGCCGAAGGAGAAACAAGATGCTTGAACGGTTGGAGCCAGAAGAGACCCTCCAGTGAAGTCCCGCGGGGTTATGAGCGGCCGCCCAGGACTCGCTGAGACACACGCAAGTTCGAAACGGGTTCAGCTCTGCAGACACAGCCACCCCGGCTCAAGCTCTGCGGCTCAGCCGCTTTCGCGCGGGAACACCTCCTGCGCTGGGGGCTCAACATGGCAACCTCAGGCCACAAACTCGTACACATGACGCTCAGGTACACGCAGAAACGCTCCAGGCGGGGAAAGGGAAGGGGGAGCCCAAGCCCGGGGCAGCGGTGGGCGGGGCAAGTCGCCCCTGTCTCGCCCCTTTACCTCTCTGAGGACACGCCCTTGGGCCCGCCCCCACGGCGAATCCCGCTTTACCACTCCCACGCCCCGCCCCGCAGGGTCCCAAACGGGCCGCCCGTTCCACCTCCCCCAGGCCTGTATTGTCCGCTCACAGCCTCTTA